>JASDQU010683531.1:66899-83339 GCA_032191745.1 Picea mariana
TAAGAAGACATTTTGGTAAAGCTTCTATACAAGATGAAAGAGTTTGTGTACTCAAGCTAGAGCTTGTGGAGATGACTTCCTTATTGAAAAGGAAGAAATGATTCCCAGGTTGGGAGGGAGCACTGAAAATGTTATTGAGGACATTCATTTTCAATCTTGAAAAATAGTCCATCTTGGACAGATGCTTTCCTGTTCGGAAAGTGGATTGAGATTTATGAAGAGCAACAATTTCCCATTGTGGTTAACATGGGAAATGGTCCCGATTGCTGATGTATCATACACAATGACTTCCCATTGTGGTTAACATGGGGGGTGGTCTAGAGAAGTCTCTCATATTGAGGGTTACTCAAGAAGACTGGCCCACCTCGACGAACAATGATTTCTCATTGTGGTTAACATGAGGAATGGTTTGTTTTGGAGGTTGATACATGATAGTATTTTCCTCTTGTGGTTAATAGAGGAAATGGTCCAGACAATCATTCCTTAGGGTTTATACATTCTCTCCAGGGTGCACTTTTATTAGTGTAGGAGGAAAGGCCCAGGGTGGGGAATGGTCCAGGTTCAACAATTAGGGATAGGCATTCCTTAGGGTTTATACATTCTCTTCGGGGTGCACTTTGATTAGTGTAGGAGGAATGGCCAAGGGTGGGGAATGGTCCAGGCCTAACAATCAGGGACAAGCATTCCTTAGGGTTTATACATTCTCTCCAAGGTGCACTTTTATTAGTGTAGGAAGAATGGCCCAAGGTGGGGAATGGTCCAAGTTTAGAAGACAGGACAATTATTCTTTCTTGCTTTTGAAGAATAGTCCAGATATCTCATTGTTCTACTCTGAGGGAAGATATTATTTTAGATCTCACAAGTGTGAGTGAAAGATTGGCCCAGATGATTTAGTTTATATCATAACATTGTTTCTGTGCAGGTTGGTATTAGATGATTGTTATGAAGATTGTATGACAGTGGATATATACTATTGTGGTGGATGTGTTCCACTGTTTGATCAAGTACTTGTGTGTTACTTGGTGTGGTAGTGTACCATTGGATTGTAGTTACGTACTACTATGGATAGACACAATTGTGTTCTATTTTGTTCTGATTACCTTGAAGACTATCAACAGTTTATTGGAGATAATTATCAGCCAGATGAATGATGAACAAAGATTTTCTAGACAGAAAATGGTTCAGAACATTTACTCTTCTAGATTAGAAGAATGGATCTTGTATCACTCTATAGAGTGAGCATAATGCCTGATTACTCAGATAGAGTATGGTTTCGAGAGATGATGCAGCTGATGATGATGATGGTGCTCATGATCTAGTCATGATCTAGTCTATATAACTATGTTGATGCTACCGGGTGAATGGTATTTTTTGTTCTCAAGACCATTACTTGTAATACCTCCCTAGCTAGGAGGGAGTGTTGATATTATGGTAGCCGGGAGAGGTATTTACCTCCACGTGTAAAACTGACAAGGATAGAATACTCTGGGAAGCAAGAAGAAACCCTAATGAGTTGGCTAATAACACTAGAAGACTTGTCGGCTCAAGAAGATAATTTATATTAGGTTATTAGCCTCCAAGAGAATAAGTCGGCTAGAAGAATTAATATATACTGAATAGACAGATACCCATAATGAGAAATCGGCCCAGGAAGTTAGCTAGAATTAGTATAAATACAGGAGGCCAGTTCTCATTCTGGCAGGCAGTCTTAGAATTGCAGTGCCCAGTCTTGTGCGCACTGCAGTGCCCAGTCTTGTACATAGGTTTGAGGAGAGCTACCATTGCAGTTGCTACAACTAGCAGATCATGTTTGGCTTAGAATAGCTCTTGGCTAGGGTTTGGACTATCAGATCAGATCTTATTGATGCACTATCATTGGGGAAAGGTGCACTACCCTTTGTTTGGCTATCTAGCCTATGGTTTTCTTTTGGAATGATTCTCTGTCAAGGTTAAGGTGCTTGGAGGGTGGATTCAACTTATGGTTGGGTGACAAGGGTATTTTCAATGGTAAAAAGAGCACACATCTTTCATATTCTAACATATGTTTGTGACATTATGACATTAGATTATGTACATCACATTGCGTATGTTCGTCACATCACATTTCATATGTTTTTCACATCACATCGGGAAATTCTCGTCTCAGTGAAATGTTGGCATATGTTTTTCTTCAATTAGACTTCGCATTATTTAAGATATTAACAATTTCATTTCCCTTATTATATCTAAGCGATAAATAATTATAATATCAATCGTTCAAGAATTTAAATAAGATTGTTGATTAACACGAGGACATGTCTAACATAATGATAGGTTATATTATCATTTAAATTTTTATTTATAAGTATTGACTTCTTAGAGATATACCCATTCAACACCTATAACTATTTGTATTCCTTAACATTACTGTGTATTAATGATATGGTGGGTATAATATTTACGTTAATCCATGTCTATAATATGGTTGTTTTATCATTAAAAAATATGGAATGATATCCATTCACCAATTAATTTTACATCCACGCTTGCTCATATTACTTGTAAGAAGATGATTTATTCAAGTCCAACACATGCTCAAAGGTATTCAAGATCCTAACCAAGTGGTGTATGTCACTCCCACTAGTCAAATATTTGAAGATGAACGAATCGGCGGGTAACTATGTGTTACGAGCTCACTGGTTCGAGAGTTACTATTAGCTACTAAAATGATTAAACCACAAAAGTTCAACTGTAGTGTACAACTGAAGTCATTATTACCAAAAGGTCTGTAGGGCATGAATTTTCAAGGGCGCTTAACCCTTCAGTATTTTAGAAAACTGCCACTATGATTAAAAGAACTCTGATAGGATTACTCATAGATCCAACTCTCCACAACAAAGAAGCAATGACTATACAAGTCTAACATTCGATTTAGCCAAAAAATTTACAGAGATATTAACATTTTCCCAACATCTATAGCTACAATTTAAAACTACAATACCCATAATAATTTCTCAATCGAACTGCAATTAATAACATTGAGAGATTACAAATTTAAATTTCTAGGATGAAACTATAAAACAATGATCATAAAGGGATTAGAGATCGGTATTGAAGGAATTTTATAGTGACTAAGCACATCAAGACGCCAGATCAAAATAGTTTTGTTGCGATGCTATATATATATATATTTCCACTTTCTAATTTTGCAAAAACTTACAATGCACAAAAACATCAAGTTAGCATGCATATAACTCGACAGTTGCCCCAAAATTTTGATGTTCAATAGGAAACTAAAAGCAATGAATCTAGGAAATCAATTCTCTATATTTTAAATCAAATTGTAGTACGATTCTATTCTTTGATTCCCATTGTCCCCATTCATTCTATTCCTATTCATACTTTCCCCACTCAGACTATTCAGATAGCCCAAAATCCTCCTAGAGACATGGTAGCGAGATTTTCTCCTTTTTCCTTGCCAGCCCAGTTGCATGATTTAACTCAAAATTACAATCAGAGAATCAGATCATTTGATGCTGAAGAGAATGTATTAGCCCAAAGGCATTTAGATTGGTTTAATGATTTTGTTGACCTAGAGGAGGTAGACCATGAGGATGAAAAAGTAAGGATGTTTGCACAAAGTCTTTCAAGAGAAGTCAAAAAATGGTTCAAAGCTCTTCTTGCAGTAAGAATCCCTGATTTTACATCCTTTGAAACACTTTTCCTTGCAATATTGGGTGACAAGAAGAATCTTCTTCAGTTTCTAACTTAGTACAATAACATAAAAATATCACCTAATGAAAGAATTATGAAAGTTTTAACCAGATTTATTAAAGTTTACAATTCAATTCAACCAGATTTATGAAAGTTTACAATTCAATTCCTACTGAAGTAAAACCCTCTCCTATAGCTACCCAACTTCGATATGATGATTCTTTTGATAGTGAATTTGCCTTTTTGTTGAGAGAAAGGATATCCATTACACTAGATGACATGATGAGTTATGCAATTGAAGTGGAGGTAAATATGATGGCCTTAGGGAAGATCAAACATAATCCTAACAGAGATGTGAAAAAGGTCCAAGGAGAAGCACATCCCTCAACTTCTCAATCATCAGATGAGAAATTTTATTTGATAATGAAAACTATGGAAATATTCATGGAAATAATGTCCTTGGATAATAAGCCTACCACTAGAGATCAAACTTATTTTCAACCCAGAAATCAAAATTTTAGAAGAGCTCCAGTTCCACAGATCAGGCAAAGAGACCAGAGAAATCAAGGTGATCAAAAAATAAAACCTCCTTTCCAAAAAAAATATGTAAATGAAGATTTTGATCAAACAATTGAAGACAATATGCATTGTTGTGATTATACATAAACAAATGTGTGCTTAACTAAAGAATAACATGATCAATTTATGGATGCAAATGACAAGTTTATGTAGGATAATGGTGGTATATTGTCAATGGAAACAAAAGAGTATAAGAAGGGAGTTCAAAATGCTATTATGCAGTTTTAGAAATAGTACAACCTCGGAAGCAAAAAGGTGCCTGCAAATCCCACAAAGGAAAATTCTATAAGGGAAATTTAGATCAATACACCTTATTCAAGCCAACCTAATAAATACAATTCAACAAAGGATGCAATGGAGTAAGGAAAATCCAAAGAAGAACCCCCAAAGAAGACACCTAAGGCAAGAAAGGAAGCAGTCATCAAAGAGGTAGAAAAATCCCCATCTCCTTTTAATTTTGAAAGTGAAATGGCTAAAATCAAAATTTATGTTCCATTCAATGAGCTGATTGAAAGTGGTGGATACATTAATCAGACCATTAAGATGATAAAAACGGAAGAAGTACCTGACACCTTGAATGTGCAAGATGATCACCCTGCTATATTGTTTGGCCCATGTGTGGAGGAGAGTGGTGATGTTGATGATGTCCCTCGTTTTTATGTTAGTCTTAAAATTCATGATATGACCTTACATAATGCCATGTTATATTCAGGAGCATCACATAATCTAATACCCAAGGTAGTCATGGATGAGGTTGTCCTAGATATTACAAGGCCTTACAAGGATATTTTCTCTTTTAACTCAAGGAAGGTGAAATGCTTGGGTTTAATCAAAGATCTGGTTATATCATTGTCTCAAATTCCATTAAAAGATATGATCATGGATGTGGTGGTTACTAACATCCCTCCTAAATTTGGCATGTTGTTATATAGATCTTGGGTTGAAAAGTTGAAAGGGACTTTGCAAATGGATATGTCATATGATACTATCCCTATTTTTGGCCAAGAAAGGAGGTTGTACAGAGAAGTGTTGCTCAAGTACATGCTGAGTAGAAAAACCCAACCAAACAACCATCCCATTTAATCTGTAGATATTGAGGTTGGTTACTCTATTTTCTACAATGACTTGAGTTTTGAAGAGGAGGAGCCAACGACTGTTATGACCATCAAAGATAAATTTGATCATCAAATAGAGGAAATTATAGATCAGAAAAATAGTGAAGAGGATGAGATGCAAAACATGAGCTTTGATGGAGATGCTAGTAGAGAAGGAGCATGAGCTGGTGTGTGGATTAACCCTCCCAAGATAGGTGCAAAACTTTGTTCTTACAAACTTTCTTTTGATTGCACTAATAACATGGCTGAATATGAGGCACTGATTTTGGGATTGAAGACTTTAAAAGAATTGGGTGTTAGGAGGATAGTTGTACACGTAGATTCCGAGATTGTCATAAATCAAGTAAAGGGTATATATCAGTCCAAGCATCCTATATTGATGGAATATAGAAATATATTACTTTATCTTATTAAATTGTTTTTAGAATACAATTTATCAATGATTCCTAGGGGGGGAAATCTAATTGCAGATGCTCTAGCTACTTCAACCTCTATTTTCAAAATTCCAATTTTTCCTAACAAAAAGTACGAAATTGAAGTCAATCATAGGCGAGCAGTACTTGACAACATTAAATATTGGCAAATATTTGAAGATGACAAACAAGTAGAAAAATTCCTTCATATGAGTGATGAATTTGGTAATTCAAATATTGATGATGAATGTTGTTGTGAAGAGAATGAAGATGCAACTGTGTTTACCAATGATGATTGTTTTCAAAATAATATTTTTGGAAGAGATATAGTGCAGCTCAAAAATAACATTATTCCCAAAGTCTTGGTCCCATCGGAAAATCTTTTTGACAACAACGATGTAACCAAAAATCCTAAAATCACTGCAAATGATGAGGACATAGAAGATTGAAACATTGGGACTCAAAAGGATCCCAAGATCATCAAACTGTCCAAGACACTCAGTCTAGAAATTAAACAGAGGTATATTATTCTAATGAAGGATTTCCATGATGTATTTGGATGGAGTTATGAATATTTAAAGGTCTATGATACTAAGGTAATTAAACATGTAATTCCAATTAAGGATGATCATAAACCTTTCAAGCAAAATTTGAGAAGAATAAACCCTCTCCTACTGCCATTGATTGAAAATGAGGTAAGGAAGTTGTTTGATGCAAAAATTATAGTGTCCTTAATATTTTCCAAGTGGGTGGCTAACCTAGTGCATGCCAGAAAGAAAAGTGGTGAGATTAGGTTGTGTGTAGACTTTCAGAATCTAAATAGGGTGTCTCTCAAAGATAATTACCAACTTCCTAAGATGGATCACATCCTACAGAAGGTGGTTGGATCTCAGAAGATATCAATGCTTGATGGTTTCTCTAGATACAACCAAATCATGGTGCATCCTGATGACCAAGAGAAGACAACTTTTACAACACCTTGGGACACCTTCATGTATGAAAAAATTCCTTTTGGGATTATGAATTCAGGGGAAACCTTCCAAAGGGAAATGTATGTAGCCTTTGTCGATGAAAAATATAAGTTTATTGTTATTTACTTAGATGATATCACTGTATTTTCATATTCTGATGATGAACATCTCAAACATCTAAAAAGGTTTTTTCAGAAATGTAGGAAGTTTGACATCTCATTGACTCCCAAAAAGTCAAATTTTGGAATGCAAGAAGGAAAATTACTTGGACACATCATTTCAAAAGAAGGGATAAAGATATACCCCAACAGAGTGGAAGCAATTATGAATATTAGCATACCCAGGAGCAAGAAGGAGCTACAACCTTTCCTAGGAAAGGCAAATTTTTTGAGAAGGTTTATCCCTAACTTGGACTAAATCATAAAGTATATCACAAACATGCCCATGAAAGGAAATGAGATAAAATGGACTCCTGAAGCTAGGAATTATTTTGAATATATCAAAGTACCATTGACCAAATCTCCAGTGTTGGCCAACCCAAATTTTGCAAAATCTTGTTTTCTTTTGCTTTGGAACACACCATTGCTGGTGTTTTGTTGCAAAAATATGAACAGAACTTTGAAAGGCCCATATCCTATTATAACAAGACTTTGAGAGACTCCCCACTGAGGTATGGCATCATGGAAAATCATGCATATGCCTTGGTGAAGGACCTAAAGGAATTCAAAACTTATATCTTACATTCCCATGTCATTGCTTAGGTGCCTAGCTATTCTGTGAAAGACATTTTGACTCTACCTAATCCTAAAGGGAGAAGGGGAAAATGGATAGCTTTGATGTTGGCGTATGACCTCGAGATCAAACCTACAAAGCTGATTAAAGGTCACGGGCTTGCAAAGTTGATGGAACAATTCAATTTTGATGTCTTGGGAATCAATTCCATTGTTGATCTATCAACAAATTCAGAAGAAGAAACAGTCCCACAGGTATCCCAAAAATTCCTTGATTCTCCTTGGTATGTTGATATTATTTATGTACTAAGAAATATACAAGTTCCTCCTGAGTTAAGAAAAACCAAAGCCAAATTTTTGAAGTTGAAAGCAACAAAGTTTTGCACTCTGGACCGTTCTCCGTATTGGAAATATCCATGTGGGATCTTGCTAAATTGTTTGCTGGAGGAAGAAGTGAAAAAAACTATCAAAGAGTTTCACAAAGGTAACTTTGGGGGGAACCGTTATTGGAATACCATTGCACACAAAATACTAAGGGAAAGGTTCTATCGGCCTAGTATTTTTTCTGATGTATACAAGGAAATTTCAAGCTACCATGAATACCAAATTTTTGATGGAAAAAGAAAGCTGCAACTTTTACCTTTAAAACCTATATCTTTTGAAGAACCATTCATGCAATGGGGCATTGATTTTATATGAGAGATCCATCAAACATCCTCATCTCAACATAGGTGGATACTGAAATCCACAGAATACTTCAACAAATGGATTGAAGCAGTCCCCACAAGGCAAGCTACTGAGACTGTTATCATTTAATTTTTAGAAAGTAATATTTTGTCTAGATTTGGTTGTCCAATCAAGATCATTACTTACAATGCAGCAACATTCAAGTCCAAGATAATGGAGAAATTTTGCAGTGACTATAATATAAATGTTGGCCATTCCACAACTTATTACCCACAAGGTAATGGGTTGGATGAGTCATCCAACAAAAGATTGACCAAAATTATTAAGAGGCTTTTGTAGAAAAATAAGAAATCTTGGCACACAAATATTATCTATGCATTATGGGTTGATAGAATCACCACCAAAATGTCTATTTCTACATCATATTTTCAGATTGTATATGGTACATGGGCAGTTTTCCCTACTTCATTAGGACTTCCAGTGATGAGACTACTGTAGGAACATGAAGCTGGACCAAATGATTCTCTAAGGAGGATAAACCAATTAATACATGTGCAACAAATGAGAGAAAGTGTCTTCAACAACTCACAACTGCACCAATATAAAGTGAAAAGATCCTTTGACAAACATACTAAGGAAGATGATTTCAAGGTGGATGATTTGGTACTGAAGTGGGATGAAAGGAATGAAGACAGAGGGAAACATGGAAAGTTTGACCATCTTTGGCTGGGACAATTCAAGATTGTTTCATACCATGGGAACAATGCCTATTTACTGCAGGAGCTCATTGGAGATGTCATTGGTGGAGGACCTATGAATGGCAAGCTTCTCAAACACTATCTCGCTTAGAAAAATTTCAGTGTCTCCATTTCATTGTAAATAACCGTTTTATTTTCAGATGAAGCATTTCAACTCAATAATCAACAGAAAATTGAAGCTCGAAGTGAAGGCCCTAAGTTTATGCTAAGTTTAGTCAATGCTTGTGTCAAGAAATCCTTGTAAATACATTTGTTTGTCAGTTCAAAGTCTTTTGAGTCAATAAATCGCAATGGTCAGGCACTTGGCCTACTGCTCTTTGCTATCTCAATGGGAGGATAACATCCCCATTGGAGCTAGCTGTTAGCACCATGATTTTCATAGCTAGAGTTAGAGGTTTGTCCAAAAGTTTTCAAAGTCATGCCATGATCTTGGGAAAATCAATACATTCCTAGATGATTCATAGTTAGTGTGTCAAGGTTTATGAGGTCAGTAATAAAATAAAGAATGTCTTAAAATGTCAGTAAGGGGTTTATCCATAAGTTGGTTTAAAGGGTGTATTGTATTTTTCATAAAACACCATCATAAAGGAAAAGAGTCAAGAGTTTAAATTTCATCATGTTCAAGTTGTAATGGTCTACTTTCCTAAGTCTCGAGTCACATTAAAAAGTAGGAAATTATGTGATAAGGTCGAATCAAATGGTTAGGGTGAATGCCATGTCAAAGTGTATTATGGTTCATCATCCCCTAATCACGAGGTTATAAAAGGAATAATCATGGCACTCCATATCATTTGTACCATTTCAAACTTCAAATGTGTACCCGCTATGCAAGTTCATTGTGCAAATATTTAACTTGACTTAAAACGTCTTGTCGCTATGGATAATCCTTCCCTTTTCGTTCCTTATCCATTTGAGCATAAATATTATCCACTTTTTTTTTTCTCCATCGCCTCCAAGACCTGTGCGTCATCCATAGCCTCTCCAATAAGATCCAAATATTTATGCTACACAAATGCTATGTGCTGCCAGTCGCTACATAAACCTTGTGTGTTGAAGATTCACTACGCAAATATTTCACTCTGGTTTTTGCTGCGCATTCTCCATTTGTTTCAATCATTGTTCAATGTTCTTTCTTGGAGTCTATCTTTCCTTCATTTGAGATAAAATCCTTCCATCGTTATTGTTACACCGAGTTTTCTACTACTATTTGTTGCTACACCGATTTCTTGCCACTGATTCGTTTGCTGCATAGAGTTTTCTGTTGCTACGCACCACACAAAAGTCACTATTCTCATTTTTTGTGCATAGGTTATTGTTGTCGTTTTCTATGCATAGGTTATTGTTCCCATTTTCACTGCGTAGAGGTTATTTAAATCTATTTTTTCACACCTATAGTTCACACAGCATTGACATATATCAACATCATGAAAACTCCTCAATGAAAAAGAAAGAATGAAAGAAGTGGGAAAGTCATGAGGTTTGAGCCAAATAATTTAAATTTGGTAAATGCAGACCCAGCGATCAGGGTGTCCTTTGAACAAGTTGGATGCACGAGATTATGTGAAAAGGTTTAGGGGTATAATGTGTAGCTAACCAAGCAATTTTCTCTTAACTTTAATGGTGTCAGCGCAACTATTGCAAGGATCACTTCGCTAGTGTCAAAGGAGACCATATAAGCTGCTACATATATTCCTATGTAGGGAGAGAAATGGTTTAAAGGTATGCCATTAGATACTTCATTTTATATTGATTTTCTCAAACCTGAATACATAAATCAAAAGATTAGTGCCACCATTCCCAATGAATATGTTTTAGAACCTTTTGAGAAGATTTTGAGGGTAATTCAAAAATAATTTACTTGTGAGGGTAGGTTTGACAAGGTACATCAATACCACTTTAGGCTCCTGATGCATTTCATAGGGGAAACCCCCCTAAACTTACCCTTCTTCCAATGTAGAATCTTGGGAAAAATGGTAGACAATGTCTAAGACAAAGATGACCAGCTAGAGAGTAGCCTATTCCATTTTTTCTTGGTGAATCTATTGGTGGTTAAAGAACTTGGAAAGTGAAACAGGGACTGGGATTCCTTCTTGACTTCAACAAAAATTTCCCTGGATCCTAAAGGAGATACTCCCTTTTCTGCTGAGAAATCAACATCTCACAGTTCAGGGGTAAAAGGAGGAGGTGTTGTTGAAAGGGGAAAAGGAAAAGAGATTGAGAATCCATC
The DNA here is from genome assembly GCA_032191745.1 of Picea mariana. NCBI lineage: Eukaryota > Viridiplantae > Streptophyta > Pinopsida > Pinales > Pinaceae > Picea > Picea mariana. Next base: position 78,074 of record JASDQU010683531.1, read on the forward strand.
ACTTAGTTAGCCATTCTTGAAGAAAAGAAGAAAACTATGATTTACTGATGAACCTAAGGAAAAATAGTTTCCTACTAAACCACGCACCAAGTAATCTTCTAGGAGGTTTCCCATACCCACAATTCAGACAAAGTTTGTTAAATTTGCAGCCCAGGAGATTAATGAGAAGAAATTGGAAATAAGGGAGAATGATGCAGATGTCAAAGAGGTGCAACAACAAATCAATAAAGCTCAACATATTTCCCAACTCTATCAGGAGAACATATAATTGAAAAGGAAGCTAACAGAAAGGACTCCTGAAGCACAAACACCACAAAGTGAAGCAAGGCATAAATATTCTACTTCATCCACATGAGGAGAAAAGAACATAAAATGGTTGAATAAGCATCTAAGAGAAGCTCAAGATGAGATTATCAAGCTTAGGGAAGAAAAGAGAATATCAGAGGAAGGGATCATGAATCATTACAAGAAATTCAGACCAGCCATGGACAATGCATGTGTAACCATTTCTGATTCTCAATCAAAATTGAAGAGGAATGCAACTTTGTTGAGGTAGGTGAGAAATTTCAAGAGACAAAACTTGTCATTGAGAAAGGAAAACATGACCTTATGACTACAAGTGAAATTGGATAAAGAAGCTAATATCAAGATGAATGATCCCAGCCTTTGCTGCCAACTAGATTCATGTGGGCAACCTTAGCATGATGATTCACTACGCGAAGTCGCTACACAAATTTTGTAACCAACACTTGCGCAACAATAACTAGAATTCCCTACACAAGGGTAATAGGGTTGTCCAATAATTCATATGATGACCCATCAAAACCACATGATCGAATTTTTCTCAAGGATCTATGATTGCAAATGATATTTTAGTTATATTTTGATTGACAAATGGAGTTTTTATTTTTATTTTTGTCAATTATTGTAGAGGTTGTTGTTCTCTTTGAAAGAAACAAGATCCATAACTCTAGGATGTAGTAGTTCGACTCCTAGTAGCTAAGTACAGCCTTAGTTATATATATATATATATGTATATATATTGACTCATTCTCAATATAGTCATTTTGATTCTCAATGTAATTTTCTGAATCTAATAGAAATACAAATGCAGAAGTCCTGAACTCCTTATAAAAATGATTCTAATGGTGGTGATCTGAAGATTGAGCTCTTATTTATATGTATTCCTTGTGTACTTATTTTCATTTGCACTTTTCTTCTCTTTAAATTGGTAAATTAAAATTCCAGAATTCATCTAATGGTGCTCTAAACTTAACATATTTAAATTTTGTTTGTCTTCTTAACTAAGGTCAGAATTCATCCTTTATGATGCTTTGATTATGTTAGGTGTTTATGTTCTTCTTTCACCCTACATAATTAAACTCAAAACTGAATTTCATCACCTTGTTTATCCTTTGTTCCTCTGAGGAGTTCTACCTACCATGCATTGTTTTCTTTTGTTTTCAGGGGTTGACTCCATAGCCCTAGAAATACTATACCTCTTTGCCAACAAACCTTGAAAAAACTATCTCAAAATTCTAAATCTATCCATAATTTCAAAGCAACCTGTCTATCAGAGATCAAGTCTCAAAGACAGCCCTCTCTAGATTGGAAAGGCTAGTTTTCAGTATTAAAGTTGGTTTATAGGTTACCTTTGTAAATTGTTTCTTTAGCCCAACAATTTACTCAGCGTTAACACTATGGTTGACCATGGATGATCATGGTTGAAAAAGACTGTGATTGACATTGACCAAGACCATGGCTCACTTTTGTTTACCATGGTTAATTATGGATAACCTTCATTGACCATGACCATGGTTAAATGTGGTTGACCTTGGTTTACCATGAACATAGTTAATTATGGTTGACCATGGCCATGGTTAAGTTATGTAGACCTTGGTTGAATTTTGTTTGTTATTGTTGACTACAGTTGACCATGGTTCCACATGACCATGGTTGAATTTCGATGAACTTGACAATGGTTGATCATGTTGAAAATGGTTAAACATAGTTGACAATTGTTGTGCATGAAACTGACCAGGACCATGGTTAAATTTGGTATACCTTGGTTGAATTTGGTTTACTATGGTTGGATATGGTTGACCTTGGTTGACCATGACCATGGTTGACTATCATTGATCATGGTTGATAATGACTAACCATTTTTTATAGTTTTGGTCCATAGATGACCATGGTTGGCCATGACCATGCAGGTTGACCATGACTATGGATGGAATTCATCATGTTTCACCTTAGCTATGAATATGGTTAACTATTTTTGACCATGACCAAGAGTGTGGTTTACTATGGTTGACTATGGTTAACCATGGTTGAGCTTGACATGGACCAAAGTTGAGTATGGTTGATCATGGTTGAACTTTACCATGGTCGAGTATGGTTGACCATGCCCATGGTAAACTATGGTTAACCGGGGTTGACTATGCTTAACCATGCCCATGGTTGACCTTTGTAGACCATGTGGAGCTAATTATGTAGGACCATGTTGATTCTGTTTAACCATCGTTTACTATGGCACTATCACATTTCATTGTTGATTAGGTTTTTGTTTGTCACATTGTGATATCATGCTTTATTTATCACATAACATCGTAAGGTCATGGTCATCATATTGGGAGCATGGTTTTTATTTATCATATAATGGAATTGCAGAAGGTTTGTCACATTATGACATTGGGTTATGTTCGTCACATTAGGACGTCGAGAAATTTTCGTCTCATTGCAATATTGGCATATGTTTGTGACATTATGACATTAGGCTGTGTAAATCACATTGCGTATGTTCATCATATCACATTGCGTATGTTTGTCACATCACATCGCGAAATGTTCGTCTCATTGCAATGTTGGTGTATGTTTTTCTTCAGTTAGACTTCATATTATTTAAGATATTAACAATTTCATTTCCCTTTTTTATCTAAGCGATAAGTAATTATAATGTTGATTGTTCAAGAATTTAAATGAGACGGTTGATTAACACCAGGACATGTCTAACATAATGATAGGTTTTATTATCATTTAAATTTTTATTTCTAAGTATTGACTTCTTAGAAATATACCCATTCAACACCTATAACTAGTTGTATTACTTAACATTACTATGTATTAACGATATGGTGGGTATAATATTTACATTAAGCTATGTCTATAATATGGTTGTTTTATCATTAAAAAAGATGGAATGATATCCATTCACCAATAAATTTTACATCCACGCTTTCTCATATTAATCGTAAGAAGATGATTTATTCAAGTCCAACGCATGCTCAAAGGTCTTCAAGATCCTAACCAAGTGACGTATGTCACTCCCACTGGTCGGAGATTTGAAGATGATCGAATCTGCGGGTAACTATGAGTTACAAGTTCACTGGTTCAGGAGTTATTATTAGCTATGAAAATGATTAAACCACAAAAGTTCAACTATAATGTACAATTGAAGTCATTATTACCAAAAGGTTTGTAAGGCGCGAATTTTCAAGGGCGCTTAACCCTTAAGTCTTTTAGAACACTCTACCGCTATGATTAAAAGAACTCTGATAGTCATAGATCCAACTCTCCACAAAAAACAGAAAACGACTATACAAGTCTAACATTCGATTTAGCCAAAACTTTTATAGAGACATTACCATTTTCCCAACATCTGTAGTTACAATTTAAAACTACAACACCCATAATAATTTCTCAGTCGAACTGCAATTAATACCACTAGAGATTACAAATTTAAACTTCTTGGATGAAACTATAAAAATGACGATCATAAAGGGATTAGAGATCAGTATTGAAGGAATTTTACAACAACTAAGAACATCAATACATCGGATCAAAATAGTTTTGGTGCGACCATATATATATATTTTTCCACTTTCCAATTTTGCAAAAACTTACAGTGCACAAAAACTACAAGTTAGCATGCATATAACTTGATAGCTACCCCAAAATTCAACACAGTTAAGCGACAAAAATTAAATTTCTAATATACAAACTTTCTCTTGTTACAATTACAATTACAATTTTTAGAGAAAAAAATACTGGAACTGATGAACATGGTGGGTTGAGGATTTCCTCCAATGTCTTGTGCTCCCCTTCTTGATCCAAAATGGATCCAGGAAGGCATAAAAATAAAAGTTCTTGGAATCAGACAACCAATGTCATTGCGTCTGTCTTGTCGCATTGATTCTAACCATATTTTTTTTTTCGCAAATGGACGTCGTATGCGAAAATTATCGCATTCTGACTAATTTGCCAAACAGGCAAAAAGTCAATTGGTCAAAGTCAATAGGTTGTACTATTGACGTCAGCAGTACGATATGTGACATAAACATGACATCATGATGAAGTCATCATGATCACATGGAATCACCAGGAGGTGACAGGTGTCACTCAAAATTGGCTTTTTCGGGTTGAGTTAGCACCTGTACAGATTTGACACATGGAACTGTATGGATGAGACATGGCAGTCCATACATGATGTGGCCCAATAGTAGGCTGACACGTGGCAGTATGAAAGATAGTAGGGTTGTACGAATGTTGATGTGGAAGGGTGATTGTGTAATACAGATGATGATGTGGCACAAAACGTGGTTGTACGGTAGGTGACGCAACAAGTGACTGGGTTGTACGATGATGATGTGGCATGTTGATTGTATGTTGACTATGATGGTGATTTTGTGGTACAGTCCAATCATAGGGTGACATGTCGCCCAATCAGACGGTGCCACATGTCACGCCAAATTTCTGCAATGTCGGCTAGCTTAAATTTTTTTATGGCTTCCAGGGGATTCGAACCCTTGACCTCTGTGGGCACCAACGACTTTGTGAAAGGAGGCGAATCGATCGGGCTACGTGGCAGGACTTAACCAAACCCCACCGATTTAATATTTAAGTTAAGCTATGGTGTGTGTTAAGGGATAATCCTCGGTCAACGGGGGTAGCCCCGACTGACCAGGGCTACAAACTCGGAGCTACAATGAAATGTGGAGCCCATGGGAGGTGAGTGCTTGGCCATATGGGCCATAGCCATGAGACCAAAAGCCAAGAACGAAGGGGCCAACGCCCAGTTACTAGCCCAAGGACACATGGCCCTTTCCCATGTGACCTAGAGCCCGAAGATAGGGGGCTAGCATGCATTTGGAATTGTTTTGGGTTTTTTCCTTATAATAAAGATTTTTCAGCTGATTTAAGCCTGTTTTTAATGGATTTTTCCCAATATTGGGAGATCTAGATCCTGATTTGAGGCCATATCTTGGGA
>JASDQU010683531.1:90449-100766 GCA_032191745.1 Picea mariana
CCTTCATTCTCTCATGTCCTAAAACTATCCTCATGTCATCCCTCTATTCCCCTATGTGTGTGAAGCCCCTTAAAAGTCGAACTCCATTGTCATCACACACTTATCACACAACAACCTCTTTATCCACACACCCAATGATTTCATGAACCTTCCATGCGGACCTTTGAAGAAGACCCTTTCTGCAACACTGTATGACTAGGTACAATCTACTGCAAATTCCATAATATATCCTCCCAATATATTGTCCAACCATAAATCAAATACGTGAGAAGTTGTATTACTTACAGAGTTCAAATTCCTTACCAAATTAGGAGTCTTGTTCCTCAGTGTCGCGGTTTGGTACTTTCCAATATTCTCCACTAATCTTTCTAACCACTCAGTCAAAATAAACAAAAATTCACCAAAGAAAATATCATGCGGTTTTGTGTACACATACCTTTGCATCCATTTCTTTTCACTCATATGAGGGTTTCTATTCTCTTTTCGATAAAATCGTCGTTCCTCCCATTCTATCCATTATGATATTTCTTTCTTATTCAGCCTCCAAAACATTCCCTCAATCACATATTCTGGGCCCCAGAAACAGAACCATTTTTTTCCATGCGCGTGGTTATAAGACCCTAGGTTCGAGTTAACTTGACCAACAAAAACCTTCAAATACTGGCCCTTTCGACATCACCTACATGCAATTGAAGTCTCACATGAGGCATCTATTGGGGTTGTTGGAACTGAGTTTCTACAGTATTGAGGGAATGGGAGGTCATCATCTTATTCATTCTTGCTCAATTCTTTTGTGCGCATTATTTTGTATTAGTTCTTCCTTAGTTACTTAGTGAATTTAATATTACCACTATATTTCATATAGAACCAAAATCCATTTACTATAAAATTTTGATGTGGCCACAAAAACCGCCATTTATTTTTTCTTTTACAAGCGAAAGAAAATCTGCCCACCCCCACTAAAATTTTAAGCATATTGCCTAATCCTCTACTCCTCTAGCCTAATGTTATTTCTTTTCCTACTTTGAAGAATTTTAGGTTTGATATTGATTGATGATTGCTTTGATGGATGTTTATTATCTCTTTTGATATTATGGTTTTAAATGTCTTCATGGTTCTTAGTTTACCTATGATATTTCGTTGACAATCATATGGGTGGTTGACACATTGTCTTCCTACCTTATTCAATTTTCCAAGTGTTTAATTATTTTATATGGCTGTAAGGTTTTATGATATAGTACATGTCTTGAATGACTTTGATGTAGGTTTTTAATCATTTCCTTGGATGACATATTCAAATATTGCTAGCATATGGTGTTTAACATCTTCATCTTTATACTCTCATATATTGGACAACTCTTAACTTGACTCATAAGGTCACTAATCCTTTATATGTTCTAGATATTAGATACATGCAACTATCATGATATTTATTTAATCCAAATCATAGATGATTTCCTTCGATAAACCTCTCCTCTTCATGTTCTTCAAAATCTAGACTTATTCATGAGTTTGATTAAAGACAAAGAAATATAATGTTTTTGATATGTTGGCAAATGTCCTCTTAATCGCATACCTTATTTCATCTCCTTCTATGGTTGCAAGAAGAGGTTATCATGATACCGTTTCTTCATGATTACTCCACCCTCGAGAGGCATGTGGGGCAATCCCTTGATATTATCCCCCTTTATCCTTCCCTTTATTTATTGATCTTTCCCTCTCTTTTCTTCTATTATTTTTGGTAACTAAACCTCATAATTGGATTCTTCTCATCAAGAGATTTCCAACTACTGTAACCATACTTAAATCTGAGTCTTGAATTAAAATTTATGGCCTCCCAAATCCTGTTAATCGAAAACTCACCTTGTCCACCTTACACCCACGTGGATCCCTCTCTATTCTACCATCCAACGTGGTGCTGACATCACCAATGTGGTACCCACCACCCTCCTTGTCATCATCGGAATTCCCCATGATCCACTTCCCTTTTGGCCTCCCCTATCACCAACGACGCCACCCTATACATTTTCCTCATGGGGGTTCCATTGCTCCTAGATATAGAGCACTTTGCCCCTACTCTTGTAACATCTTGTTCTACTGAGCACACTTATAATGACTTATTCTTTGAGGAAACTTGTGTGCAAGTGATCCGGTTATGGTACATTATGATTTTTTTCAATTATGTATTATATGTGATGATGATGATGATGATGATGATGATGTATTGTGAATTTTTTTATTTTTATGTATATGTATTGGAAAATATTATTAATGAGTTCTCCTTAGTGTGCAGGAAACATGACAGGTCAAGGATGTTGATGGAATCAATGGACTTCCTTGGACTCTGGATTGAGTCAGGGAGTGGATTGTATTTGTTTGAGTATTTCATTTTAAGCACATGTGACTTATGATTGATTATAGTATGATTTATGTATATGGATTATTGACATTTTTTTTGTCAGTGGATGCAGGCTCATAGATGCTTGCTAATTTCACTCACATAAGGAGTAAATTGGCCATGCATAGAAACTAGACATTTGAGGGAGAGGTGTGGCAGTGTCCCTGTCATATCCTACTAGCACTCCCACTATTGTTTAAATTGTAGGTTTATGATTACCTAATTCGAGAGTTCCACGATGTTGTGAGGGAAAACTGAGATAGTCGCTCATGAATATTTCTAAGGGGTGCACAATAAGGCAGAATCCTTATTCCTTAGAATCTCTTAGTCTCTCATAAGTTAGACCGAATGGAGTGTTGAATCCAAGGGTCAGACAAATTTCTAAAACCATTCAAAGGTGAGTGTCACCCTTGGAGCACGGAGGTGCATCTTGAAGGGCACGCCACGTAATCAAAGCTTGAGTCAATAAATATAGCTAGCATAGGAAACATTTATATGGTTAGACCTTGTTAGAATAAATAATTAATTAGTCAGCATATTATAATTCCTAACAAAATTCTAAGCCTAAGTCCAAGACCAAGTCTAAGTCTAAAATTTAAATAAATGACTAAATGAACTATGACATAAGATAAAATATTTGAGATAAATTCAAACTATAGAAAAAAGGGGAATAAAATTTAAAGGGTGAATAAAATGCACATGTGTGCATGAATTTAATAAAAAGGATTTTTAAAATAGAAAGAAATAAAATCTTGAAAGAATAGGTATATACATAGAATAATATCTTAAGTCAAACTACCACTAAGTCTAACTAGAAGAAGACTCCTAATCCAACTCTAACTAAGATCTAGTTAGGAGACACTCATTAAATGAGAATTTGGGGAACAAAGGGACAACTAAGAGAGAAAATAGGAACACATTGGGGAATGTGGGGAAAATTGTCTTTTGGAATAAAATAAAAAGGGTAATTACTTGTGAAACTTGGGGAGAGTGTGACAAGTGTGTGGGTGAATAATCCTAATTAAATTAATTAAAAATATAATTAATTGTGAATGAGGACATGTGTCATTGGGGATTTTTCTATAAAACAAATGGTGAAGAAGGGAAAAAGATCTCATTTTTCTTGGTAATGGTATGCTATCAAAATTTTGTCGATTGTGTTTTACTTGTAAGAGGTGGGATACCATTCTTGTAGAAACAGTGGAATATCTTCCTTGCATTGCAAGCCTTGGAGCTATTGTTTGTTGGTTTCTTATGTGTGGCCCCTTTTTAGCTCAGGGGGCTAAGGGGGAAGAAAAGTACCCCTAGCATTGACTGGTAGGTACCAGTGAAGTCTCTATGATTAGCAGTGGGAGAAGTGATATGTAATGATATTTTAAAGACTATGGTTAAGTTTTAAAGCATGAGTTCATTTACCACTTAGGAATTGATTGAAAGAAGAATATATTAATGATATATTATAACATATGTAATAAGAAATGTAAATCAAAATGTAAGCACAAAGATCAACAAACCATAACAACAAAGTTGTTAACAGAGTTAGACAATATTTCCTATGTCTCTAGGCCTTTGTCTCAGTGGGTGAGGATTTCCTATTTCTCTTCAATGATTAAAAAGTACATCAAAAATGTGTCAAATGGATTACAAACTGGTATGACTATGTTTTTCTTAACCTCAAGAATCCAACACAACTAACGACATTGAAAACGGTTGAGCGTAGCTCCCGAAATTGGCCCACAAAATTCCCCTTCTCAATGGCTTCCCTGCATAAAAATGGCTTTGGATGTCAAATTCCTTATCATTTCTCCTATTCTAAACCCCCTTAATGCTGCCAAGAACCCCTGGTTTATATAGATTTTAAGTGGACATCAACCTCCCAACTTCCTCCCAAGATCTGGCCTCAAATCGGGCTCCAAACCTCCCAATATTGGGAAAAATCCATTAAAAACAAGCTTAAATCAGCTAAAAAATATTTTTTATAAGATAAAAACCCAAAAATTTTCCAAATGCGCGCTATCCCCCTGTCTTCGAGCTTCAGGTCACATGGGATAGGGCCATGTTTCCTCGGGCTAGTAACTGCGCACTGGCACCTCTGGTCTTGGCTCTTGGTCTCATGGCTATGGCCCATATGACCAAGTCCTCACCTCCCATGCACTCCACATTTCATTGTAGCTCTAAGTCTATAGCCCCTGGTCAGTCGAGGTTGGCCCCCACCGACCGAGGATTATCCCTTAACACACACCATATCTCAACTTCAATATTAAATCGGCAAGGTTTGATTAAGTCCTGCCATGTAGCACGATCAGTTTGCCTCCTTTCACAAAGTTGTTGGCATCCATGAAGGTCAGGGGTTTGAATCTCTCAGAAGCCATAACAAATTTTTAAACTAGCCGACATTGGAAAAATCCGGGGTGCCACATGGACCCCTATGATTGGGCCATGTCTCACCCTATGATTGGACCGTACCACATAGTCACCAGCACAGTCAGTGTATAGTCAGCATGCCATGTCACCGTCGTACAACCCAGTCACCTTCCATGTCACTTGTCGTACAACCACGTGTCATTCCATGTCATCATTTGTACTGCACATTCACCCTACCATGTTAGCATCCGTACAACCCTACTTTCTTCTGTACTGCCTGTTGGATCATGTTGTCATTGATGCCAATGGTTTGATTATTTGGGAGATTGTTGGATCATATATCATTGATGTAAATTATTTGGTTTGATTGATGTCAAGCAATTGATTGATTGATGATTGATGGATCATTGATATGATTCCCTTGATGAGAATGATATATTTCCAAGTGGAAACCAATTGATAAAAATGGATCATTGATATGATGCCCTTGATGAGAATGATATATGTCCAAGTGGAAGCCAATTCATAAACATGGATCATTGATATGATGCATTGATGAATATGGATCAATGAGTTATCATTGATACATGATGCATAGGTGATATATATGATGCAATGGTGAATTGATGCAAAGATGAATCATTATTGTCTTATCATGGTTGATAAGGTGCACAAATAGATGAACTCCAAAGTGGTCCCCTTATGGTGAAAGCCCTCACGGGAAGAAACTTTACAGATTGGGTTATTCTAGAAGAATGGTTGGAGGACCCATGCTTACATGTGGATTAATGAGATGAAGATCAATGAAGTTGTTGGTGAAACTATCGTAGATGGATAGTACTTGACATGTCATTTCAGGTGGTATGTGGAATGTCACATAACTCCTCACGGTTTGAGAGTTATGGCTCAACAAAGTTGAAGGACCCCCATATGATGGCTTAAAGCCCCAAAAGATCAAAGAAGTCAAAATGATTGAAAAGAAGAAATCATTATTTAAATGATAAAGTAAAGTGATAAAATCAAGAAAGATTATTTAAATGATAAAATGAAGTGACAAAATCAAGAAGGAATATTTAAATAATAAAGTATTGGAGAACTTTCTATTCATGGAAAGTGGTTAACCCTAAAATAAGGAAAATAGGTTAAGTGACCTAGAAATGGGTTAAGTAACCTAAAAAATGGGTTAAGTGACCTNCCTAGAAGATGAAAGTATAAATAAGAAGCTAGGATCTCTTGTAAAATGCACATTATGAGAGAATCCCTTTTGTGGATCAATGGAGAGCTTCTTGTGAATATCTTGTGGAGTATTGATGGAGAGCTTCTTGTGAGAGAATTCTATTGGTATGGATCTCTTGAGCATGATTGAAGATCTATTATGAGGAACAAAGCAAGAGGAGGATCTCATGGACGCATCAAAGTTTCGACAATGTCGGAGATCTTGACGGAAAGATTCTCAGATTCACAGAAAACCCTAATTTTTTATGCCCACGCGAGCTGTCTGTGTATAGGGTGCATGCACACATAGGTTGTCTGTGTATAGGGTGAGTATACATGCAGGCTAGATGTGTACAGGGAGCGTGGAGTGGATAAAATTATGGAGATTTGTGTTTGAGCTGGTGCCAAGATCTTGGATGACTAGGTAGGTTCTAGATCTGTATTCTATGGCCTCAGATCTATCACTGAGACACTGGTATGGTTACATTATTGTCTTGTTGGATACTATTATTTGATGTGTTGTGAATTCTTAGGGAATTCTTGGTATGGATTCTATGATGTGGTTCAGTTTGGTTGATTTGGTTGATGGAGTGAACAACACTCTTGTGATTCAGTAGTGACATGATTGCTATGGTATACTAGTTGTTTATACATGATTGAGATAGAATTCATATTGATTTGTTGAGGAGAATGAGAAAGCTATTGGAGAGCTTGGATGTGTTGTGACTGGCTATGGGTCAGTTTGGACAGTGGAAGATAGAAGAGAAAGTGATTGTAGGTTGTAGAGGATTTGAGCATGTGAAGAAAAGCAAAACCCTAGTTTCTTAGAAGCATATGATTGTTGCATTATACACTAGTTGCATTCACACATGGGTTGTAGTGAGCCAGGGCACGTGCACACACAGGTTGCACTACTGAAAAGTCGCGTACCTGTTGACAGAATGATATCTATTGAGGATTGTTGCCTCATCTCAGTTGGTGCTGAGGGTGTAAGTTGAGTCTTGCATTATAGAGCAGGTGCTCTTATAGAGTTGTACTCTATTCAGTTGTTGCTGATAAACCCCAAGGATTGTAGTCCGTAATAAAAAGAAAATTGTACATACATCTTGTGTTCTTTGTGTTCATTGTGGTGATGACTTGTTGATGATATATTGTTGATATATGTTGATGATATGTGCTCACATCTAACTGGTTATAAATGAAAGCATCTTTCCTGCATTTGTACTGCACATTCACCCTACCACGTTAGCATCCGTACAACCCTACTTTCTTCTATACTACCATGTGTCATCCTGTTATTGAGCCACGTCATGTACAAACTGCCATGTGTCATCCATGCAGTGCCATGTGTCAAATCCGTACATGTGCCAAGTCAGCCTGAAAATGCCAATTTTGAGTGACACGTGTCACCTCCTGGTGATTCCATGTCAGCATGATGATGTCATGTTGATGTTACATGTCGTGCTACTGACATCAGCAGTACAACCTATTGACTTTGACCAGCTGACTTTTTGCATGTTTGGGAAATTGGTTAGAACGCAATAACTTTCGCATATGACGTTCATTTGCAAAAAAAATTATATGGTCGGAATCACCGCGACAAGACAGACGCAATGGCATTGGTTTCATCTGATTATGAGAAATTTTATTTATAGTACTTCCTGAACCATTTTGGATCATGCCTCCCCACTAAGACCTTTTGGTCCTCCAAAAGGGTATTAACCAATCATCAAGTGTGGGATAGGCCACCCCACTTGTCCTTTGTCTTTAAATTTTGTCTTATGAACTTGTCTCATCAAGATCAATTGCAAAAAATCCATGACAACTGACAACATATTGTTAGCCACTTGTACTCTTTCACATCTTACAGAATCCACTACCATCCATGTTGAAAACATTAGCAGTGATAACATCATAAATATGATTGAAAATGAGCTAATATGTTTGTAGTACTTGCACAACATTAGATTATCTTGAAGCAAAGTATGATTGAACTTCCATTCTAAAACCATCTCATGTTCATGCTTAAGATAAATTTCTTGATTTGGCTCAATTATAGTTTTTTTTCTTGCATACGTTGCCTTCCTTAATTGTTCCATTGTTTGTAGAGATTGATTTTCTTTTAAGTGATGAGCATGTACAACATATTCATTTCCTTCTTTGGTTAAGTGATATTGATTTTTTTCCCTGTAGAATATTTCTTTATGATCATACAAATAAGGATTGCCTAAGACTATTCCACATTCATTGAGTGGAACCACATCATACGTTACTTCATCCACAAACTTTGATGAAATTGAAAACTTTAAAGTGCATTGTTTTGTTATGTGCAATTTATGATTATTGCTTATCCATTTAAGTGAGTAAGATTTATGATGCATCTTAGTTTTTAATCCCAATTGTTTAACCACTTCCTCTAAAATCAATTTAGATTGAGATCCAATATTTATCAATGTATCGATCTTAGTGTGTTTCATTATCACCCTTATGTGAAACAACTTGCATATAGAATCAGATCTATCACCAATTTTACCTGTCAAACCAACTGCTATGATCTTAGTCTCATCACTCGAATCATATCCCAAGTCTGTTGGTCGTGTTGTTGTTGCAATTATTTGCCTCCCTTTCCTTTATTTGAACCATTTCAATGTCTTCTCTGGATGAAATTTCCATCAATGGTCGTCATCGTTCCCTTCTTTCTTGCAATGCTTGCAAGAGATCTTATCTTCCCTTCTTGTCGCTGAATTTTCTTTCTGGCCATTTCCCTTTCTTTTGTCCTCTTTCTTCAAAGATGATTACCCTAATACAACAACTCTTGTTTTCCCTACTTCAATGTATGTTTCTTGAATAGAAACCTCATCAAGATTAGTAGGTACAAACATAAATACAATGTTACGAATATGTGCAGGTAAACCTCCTATATACTTCATAATAGTTTCTTGGGTATGTAATGGAATATTCAACATTAATGCCATCTTACAAAATTCATCTGTGTATTCTTGAATCGTTTGTCCATTTCTTAGTTTAATACCTTGCCATTCAATTAAAGACTTCTCTTTATAACCCAAAGGATAAAATTTGCCATGATGGAAATACATTACCAACTTACTGTGTGTAATTTTGCAACTTACTTTGCCACCAGATGAGTGTTGTGTCTGCAAGACGAAACGATGCCAACTTGATTTGAGTTGCCACATCCTTGATTTGTTTCACACTACAATAAACTTCCATCTGTCTGACACAGTTATCAAGTCTCTCTGCATTGACTTCACCATCATACATGGGTAATTCAAATTTCACATTAATCTTAAGTAAAGGCATATCATGTTTATGTTTATGGGAATTTTTTCTTGAGGTGGATTTGGAAATTGTACTTGAAGAAGAAGAAAATGATGGAGAAGAAGGAGGTGGAGGAGGAGGTTTAGGAGGATCCTCTCCTTCTTCACTTTTATCTTGTTTAAAATATTCCCCTTGGAAAGGCCTCTTCCATTCCAAGTAATCCTCATATAAGACCTTTACTATCTCAAACATGGCGAATAAATTTTTTTGGAACTCGATCTCGTTCTGAGACAAGCCTTCTTCTGATTCCATATCCTCACTTTGAGAAGTCCTCTTTCTTGATCCAATCTCTGGATCCCCTTCTACAGGCTTTCCTTCACCACGATTCAACTTTTCCCTGGTAATCATGCAAACTCAAAAACAAACCGTCAACCTGATATGATACCATTTGATCTGTAATGATCTATTAAAGACTATGGTTAAATTTTGAAGCATGAATTCATTTACCACTTAGGGATTTATTTAAATAAGAATAGATTAATGATATATTATAACAACCATAATAATAAATTCATATCATAATGTAAGCACAAAGAGCAAAAAACCATAACATCAAAGTTGTTAATGGAGTTCGACAAGATTGCCTACATCTCTAGGCCTTTGTCTCAGTGGGTGAGGCTTTCTTATTTATCTTCAATGCTTCAAAATTACATTATAAAAGTGTCAAATGGATTAAAAATTGGTATGTATTTTCTCTACTCGACCTCAAGAATCCAACACAACTGACAGCACTGAAAAAAGTTGAGGATAGCTCATGGAATTGTCCTACAAAGTTCCCCTTCTCAATGGCTTCCCTGCATAAAAATGGCTTTGGATGTCAAATTCCTCGGCATTTCTCCTATTTTGAACCTCCCTAATGTTTCCAAGAACCCCTAGTTTATATATATTTGAAGTGGGAATCAAAATCCCAACTTTATCCCAAGATATGGCCTCAAATCAGGATCTAGATCTCCCAATATTGGGAAAAATCCATTAAAAACAGGCTTAAATCAGCTGAAAAA
>JASDQU010683532.1:0-12814 GCA_032191745.1 Picea mariana
TAATCTAAATTACAAATAATGGCCTAAAACCGACATAAATAAAATAACATTACTAATCTAATATGCCCCAATTAAGTGGTAATGAGCCAATATTAGGGCTTAACAGTAATAGACTGTGAAGGGCTTTGTGTTGTAACACAAGGAAGAAGGATATAGCGAGCTGCGCAGATATTCTATCCTATGCGGAGTAGGGTTTTGAGGCTCTGTGCATATAACCTATTGAAGAAGCTAATAAAGAAGAAGAGTTGGTGGGCGTAGCCCTAGGGTGGGGGTGAACCATGTAAATCCTGTGTTATTATGCTTTGTGTTATTTGTTGATGTGTTTTATGTCTTTTCTTTCTAAGTGCTTGATATAGATAGATAGATAGATATGTTTATGCTTTGTTCTTATGATGAATTTGGATGTTAGATCAGACATAGGTGAATGTGCTTAGTGCTTGAATCTGCTAGATCTGATTCATCTATGTATGCTAAATTCTTGGATACATTAGATCAGGGTGAATGTTGTGATGCTCTGTTTTATCTACGGAGTAGATATTGGTTAGATATTGATGAAGGTTTATTGTTGAGTGCTCTGTTAAATACTAGAATCACATATCTGTGTCCCAGCTAAGGTTGCAGACATCTGAGTCCTACAACCACCCCTCCCTCTACCTCGAATGAGACTTCATCTACTTTGTAGGTGTTGTCGAAAGGGTTGATAGTTAGGGTTTTGTTGGTGCGTTGTTGTAGTGTTGAACCCTGGGTCTGACCCTATGCAAACAAATGGTTCTATTTCCAGGACCTGAAATTGTGATTGTTGGGAACTAAGTTAAAGAAAAGAGAAGCTTTGTGCGTAGATCTATTGCTAAAGTGTGTAGTATCAGACCTGAAACTGTGATTACTGAGGAAGAAGAAGATTTGTGCAAAGATCCAAACTAAAATTGTTGAAGCTCTGTGCATAGATTTGTTGCCCTAATGTGCAGTGTTCTACTTGATTTGTAAATATTTGTGCTAAAGAAAGAAGCCCGGTCTGAAGAAAAGAGGGCAGATCTAAAGAAAGAAGCTCGATCTGAAGAAAAGAGGACAGATCCAAAGATAGAAGCCTGATCTGAAGAAAAGAGGTAAGATCTGAAAGTTTTGTGTTGTGAGAAAGGTAAAAGTGAGAATTTTGTTTTTATAAAAGAGGTAAGATCTACAATCTTTGTGTTCTGATAAAGGTAATAATAGTGAAAATTTCTAGATCTACAATCTTTGTGTTCTGATAAAGGTAATAATAGTGAAAATTTCTAGATCTACAAGCTTTGTTCTTTGTAGAAGTGAGATAAGTGGAAATTTTTTTATATTTTTTTTTTTGTTTCTAAAGTATGAATCTAGGTATGTTTGATAGATTTTATCCTAGCTCGAAAACTAGGGTACTGATAGATGAAAAAAGGATTGACATGAATAGAACTGATATGAATAGTGAAAGATATGTTATACCTATGCATAGAAAGAATGTTTGGACTAACAAATGGATGCAGGACCCTAGAAAGAATTTGTTGTAGGTTAGCTACAATGATCCTAGTGTGCAGTACAGGAAATGTTGGGGATCATTTAAACGAAAAAGAGGATTGACCCTCTGTTACAGTTGTAGAAGACTGGGACATCTTGCTAAGGAGTGCCCTGGGAGAAGACCTAGTTGTATTCGTTGTAAATCTATGGACCATGAAGCATTGGATTGCTCTAGAATGATTGCTAAAGTTGAAAGAATGAATATGAACCAAGAAAACCCTAAGGCAGATCCAGAAACTAAGATTATGAAAGAATCCCAGAAAGAATCAGAGAAAGTATTGCTACAGATGAAAGAAACCCTGAATGACCACTGACATGTCATATTATCAGAGATCTTCAAAGAAAAATAATGCCTTGAAGCAAGAATAGGAGGCTTCAACGTTGACTGTGTTTTGGATGAGGAAACATAAGTGAATATTATGACAGAAAGAACTTGGGAAATTTTAGGAAAACCTGCTACGATTCCTTCATTAGGAGGAATGGGATTATTCAAAGGAAAATTGATAACCCTCCGTGTAAGACTTACCAAGCTACCTATGACTGTCAATGGAACTTCGACATAAGAAGATTTTGAGATCATTAAATTTATTGAGGATAGAGTACCATTTACCATGTTACTAGGAAGTCCTTGGATTGAAAGAGATCAAGCCAGAAGGAAKGAAGAAGAAGAAGTCTTAGAGCAAAAGCAGCAAGAGTTAAAAGATTTTATAACTAGAAGGATCGTACATTTGGTTGAAGAACAGGAGAATAGATCGCATCCATTTAACAACAGCGACATAGATGTCAAAGTTACAAGAACACTAGAGGACCCACAGAAGACTGAAATATATATCCCAAATAAAGAAAGAATATTACCCTTGAAAGAATCTCAACAAAGCGAAGTCCCCATGTCAAAAGAAGATAACAATCAAAATGGGAAAAGGAATACTGAGATGAAGCTCACTGGAAAGAATACTAGAAAGCTAAGTAAGAAAATGGCTAAGATTGAAAAGTTGAAGAAAGATCCAAAAGAAACCTCACAGAAGGAAAATTTGCAAAATTGGAACTTCGTCGGGATATGAGAACAGTTACACATGGAACTTCTCCATGGCAAAGAAATATAGTTGTTGGGGAAATTATAACCGTTAGACTGACATTCTGAATGTATATAAATACATGTATGGATAGACAGCTCACCATCCAACAATTGGGACCACGCCATAATGGACAGRACAAAGTTCATGAAGGCTTTATACCCATTGCAAGTGACCCGTTGCTGAGTTACCTATTTATMTTGCCGCGCCATGCACTGAGAACACTTTTGCTAACCAAGAATTTGAGCCCACAGACTAAGTTGATATTGCATAGTGATCATCACACTCTTGTTGTCTATTCTATTGCAGTAGCTAAGTCAATCTGAACCCGATCTAGTTAATCCTGAGTGCATATGTCCGAGGAGCTCAACGCAGTCGAATAATCTGTTACAGAAGTACTCCTCGACTTGATGACTAAAAGAGTCATGTTGATGTCTATAGTTGTACAAGCATCATCGACGAGAGGACTTCCAGCCTCTCCATCCACTGCTCATCGAGCCAGACCATCCCGGCCATCAGATGAAAAGCGAACCAAGCACAGGGATGATCTAGTGAATGCCAAATTGATCATGACTATATTACCCGCCTACATACCACCTCTGAGTGGTGCAATAAATCGAGACAATGTGCCCATATATTTCGAATACACCTTGGTTATGGGGTACCTCCCAAAGGGGATACACACAATTCGAGCAGACCAAGATAAGATTACAGCATTGAAGTTCAGTGACTTCAACCTTGGAGATCGCAAAGTCTATAACTTTCTCACCCCACATAAGTACCTGACCAGAACTAAGGGGAAGAATTCAAATATAATCCCCTAGTCATGGACTATGAACCTCGTGCAGTCCACCTTGTTGAACGTCATGAAGATTCCCCACTTCGGAAGACACCAGTAGGTGAATGCATGTGTCAAGATGTTGTTGTTTTATTACCATGGAAGTTATTTGTGGCTAAACCGTCATATAACAATTGATCCAACGTTGATCAATCGGATCACGGGATTGAGTATGCAAGGACCTGATCCACAAGAGTTTTACCTTGGAAAATCCATGGATTGTGCTCTCACACAGAGGATCAAGGACACTTACAGCGATGTAGAGAAGGGAACACGAGGCTACAAGGTAGCTTCTATCCAGAGTGGCACAGTGTGCCTCGTCTATCAATTGATTGCAGGGAAGTTAGTAAGAAAGAACCAACCTACCCAAGTCACCATTTTCATAGTCGACCTCGCAGGGAAGTGCATGGAGGGCCTTCAGATGAACTGGGAGAAGTACCTAGTGAACCAATTGGAACTTGACTACAGAGAAGAATAGGGCAAGGATATGAATTTCATTTCAGCTGGCTCTTGATCCTTGTAGATTTTATTTCCTGGGAGATGCCGGAAGGTGCAACCTTCCCAAACATCGAGCCTTTTGAACCACTAGCCGCCGAAGTTCGCTACCCTTTGGTATTCAGGTGACATGAATAAATAGTGGCAGTCAAATGTTGTGTTTCATACCTACTACAATCCACTAAAGTATCCATATAGTCCGAGCCTCGCATAACTATGAACACTCTACACCATTTCCAGCCTTTAATGAAGTTCAGTGCGGATTGACATTTTATATACATCACAGTGCGCGTCGACGAACACAAGAAATAGATTCAGTCCTACTACAAGATGACGAACAAGGAATTGGAGGAGATCCCTAAGGACTGGTCGACGGACCTCCTTATTCCATCAGACCCTATGGATATATCTGACATTAACAGCCTAGAAACTGCGCAGGATACACCTGGACCTAGCAGAATAAAGAAGACTGGAGAGGTCTAGGAATTAGACAATTCATCCATGAAGACTGCTTCCATATCACCAGATTAAGGAGGTGATGGTGAAGAGTTGAATGACAAAGAAGTTGAATAGAATCCAGAAGACAAGGTTGATCCCCTGAAAAAGAGGAAGGGTTTTCCTTTGAAACCTTCCTCGCAGAAGAAATCAAGGGCCACCGTGACCAATATGTAGACTATCCTCACCTCCGATGACTTTGACTTCCTCATAGCAGCCCTGCAAGATGCTTCACTAGAAATAACAAAGAAACAAGAAGAAAAGCAATAGGAGATGTATAATCGATTGAGACTCAACTCAGAGGGGTACAACAAGCCCTACAGTCCAGTCACGTAGTCTCCACTGTGCCAGGATAACTTGATTTGGGAGATGAGCCAACCCAACTCCACCACCTAGCCGATACAGTCGAAGCTCAACTTCGACGAGCACAGGAAGAAAAAGAGCAAGCCACCCAGGTTTTCACACAAGTGCAAGGAGTACTCATAGAGAAATGCAGTGTTGCAGAATAGGAAAAGCTTGCTCTCTAAGCAAAGTTTTATAAAGAAAAAGCATAGCTACAGCAAGAAAAGGAATAGTTGCTCGCGGAGCAACTCGAAGTAAAGGAAACGGTCAACAGAGAACTTCACTCTATGATAGTCGTAGAAGTAAAGGAAAAAGATCGAGTTACACAACAAGTAGCGCAACTTGAAGAAGTGATCCAGCAGCTACAGCAACGCATCATAGATTTGGAGCTACGCACTGTACCTAAGACCCCACAAGATGTAAGAGACCAAAGAGAAGAAATCTCCCGGAGCGCAGTTGAAAGGATAAAGGATATTACCCTTGAATGTAAGAAACTCACTGATCATAGTGCCCAGACCTATGAACAACTCATGGAGAACCTGAAACTGAAGGCACTAGAGTCGCAGCTCCAAGAGGCAAAGTATCAATCTGAAAAGATACAGGCGCAGTTGAAGACCTTGTCAGTTGTGGAAAGAATGAAGTGATCCCAACAGACCACCCAGTAGTAGATCCACACTATCTAAAGCAGAGTTATGGAGGTAACTCGAAAACTCCAACCTATACAAGAAAAGGCTTACCAATTGTTTACATAGGTAGAAGGCCAAGGAGCAGAGCTAGAGCAGGTTGTCACTACAGCTAAACAGTGTCTAGAGGGACCTATCAATGATACAGTCATCCAAGAGATCATTGAACAAGAGGTCATAGCACAACAACAAGTCAAAGCATCTTGATCCAAGCTCGAGGCATTTGAAGCAGAACTAGTCAGACCAGAGTGACTCGGGAATAGTCACAGGTGAGTGTTGGGGGCATGTTGGCCCTTAACCAAGTTTTGGGATATCCTTGGTCAAGTTGACCTATTTTGGGACTTCGATAGCCTTTCGAAGGTGGAGCACAAGAAAAATCAAAGATTGTGGGATCTCGGCCCCTTTTTGGGTCCTTTTTGGGATGTGGGAATATGTAACGGGTATGGGAATGTCGGTCCATGGGTTTACCCATGCTTAGGCCTATTTTGTAATATATAAATAGATGTCTAGGAAATGTAAGGAATATAGAGAAGAGGCATCTATGTGATGTTGTGATAAGTGCAATTGTGGCTTGTAAAAGACTTTGTGCATACTATGAGAGACTTACAGAGCTAAGTGCAAGTGGTTGTAACAGACTGTGAAGGGATTTGTGATGTAATGCAAGGAAGAAGGATCTAGTGAGCTGCACAGATCTTTTTCCCTATGAAAAGTAGGGTTTTGAGGCTCTGTGCATATAACCTATTGAAGAATATAATAAAGAAGAAGATTTGGTGGGCGTAGCCCTAGGGTGGGGGTGAACCACATAAATCCTATGTTATTCTGCTATGTGTTATATGTTGATGTGTTTTATGTCTTTTCTTGCTAAGTGCTTGATATAGATAGATAGATAGATATGTTTATGCTTTGTGCTTATGATGAATATGGATGTTAGATCGGACATAGGTGAATGTTCTTAGTGCTTGAATCTACTAGATTTGATCCATCTATTTATGCTAAGTTATTGGATACATTAGATCAGGGTGAATGCTGTGATGCTCTGTTTTATCTACGGAGTAGATATTGGTTAGATGTTGATGAAGGTTTACTATTGAGTGCTCTGTTAAATACGAGAATCATAGATCTATGTCCTAGCTAAGGTTGCAGACATATGAGTCCTACAACCACCCCTGCCTCTACCTCAAGTGAGACTTCACTTGCTTCAAAGGTGTTGTCGAAAGGGTCGGTAGTTAGGGTTTTGTTAGTGTGTTTTTGTAGTGTTGAACCCTGGGTCTACCCCTATGCCAACAATGCCTCAGAAAATAGGGTTTTTAGTATTCGCTATAATTCTGAGAATTTCTCCATCAGCCCTTAGTACTACCTCATACTTTTGCAACTTCAGATGTATCAATGAGTACTTGCAATAAGCCTCAAACAACAAAAGATACTCAATGTGTTCAAGTGTGATTAAATGACAGAGCCTTGCCTCTTGTTTATACTTTCATGTAGCATCCCACTTTCCTTATTTTAGGGAGTTCTCCATTAAATTTATTATTTAAATAATTTTATTTTCAAACACTTTTACTTTTTGGGGATTCTAGATGACTCATGAGGGTCCTCCAACTTCACATGGCCATAACTCTCTAATCGTGAGGAGTTATGTGGTGCTCCACATACCACCAAAAATGGCATGACAAGCACTATCCATCTAGGATAGTTTCACTAACAAATTCATTGAACTTCATCCGATTATTCCACAATTGAGCATGGGTTATCTAACCATACTTCTAGGATAACTCAATCCGCAAAGCATCTTCCCATGAAGGCTTTCACCATAAGGGGACCACTTTGGAGTTCATCCATTTGTACTTCTTATCAACCATGACAAGAAAATAATGAGTCATCTTTACATCAAACAAACTTGGGTCCGTTACCCAAACCTTTGTGCTACTGAACTTTCTTCAAGGGTCGAAATCAATGAAAACCAACCGTAATCAACATTTGTTTTATCCATAGAACTTGTGTACAACATCCTGTTGCTGTAATATACTACAATTCAGTTATAGATAAAGATATTGATGATCGTTTCTTTCTTATCCAAGATACTAAACACTCACCCAAGTATAATGTTTCTCCACTGGTGCTTCATCAGTCATCAATGCAACCTTCCCAATCTACATCTGTGTAGGCAATAAGTGATAGATCCCTTCCTTTTGGATACCATAATCCAAACTCTTTTGTTCCTTTGAGATATCTGGAAATCCTCTTCACTGCTAAGACATGTTATTCTTTTGGTGTTGCTTGAAATCATGTCACTTGTCCAACTACCTACATTACATCCATTGTGAATGTTGTCACATATAGTAAGATACCAATCATTGACATGTATTGCCTTTGGTCTATAGAATTTGAATCATCATCTTTGCTCAACTTGCAATTGGTTTGCATAGGAGTGGTAATTGGTTTGCAATATTCCATTACAAACCTCTTTAGCATTTCTCTGGTATACTTAGTTTAAGAAATAAAAATTCATCAGTTTCTTTGACGTATCTGAAGACCCAGAAATAAGGATAGTTCTCCGAGTAATGAAATTTCAAATTCATTATGAATATCCTTTGCAAATTTTTGTCTTAACCTGACAACAGTAATTCCAAAAATAATATCATCAACATAAAATTCAATTAATAAAATATCGTCTTGATTTACCTTGAAGTAGAGGTTGGTGTTTGAAATTCCTTTTCCGAACCCTGCATGTTGTAAATATTTATCCATTCTAGATTACCATGTTCTAGGAGCTTGTTTTAGACCATACAAGGCCTTCTTCAATTTACACACATAATTTGTGTTTTGTTACAACTAAAATCCTTCTGGTTGTTCAATGTAGAATTCTTCTTCAAGTTCCTCGTTCAGAAAATATGATTTCACATCCATCTTATACACTTTAGTATTCTTGGAGAATTCATAAGCTAAGAGCAATCGGATTGCTTCCATTCTGGAAACTGGAGAAAATGTCTCTTCAAATTTGATTCCTTCAACATGTGTGTATCCTTTACATACCAATCTATGTTTGTTCCTTGTAACATGTCCATCTTCATTCAATTTATTTCTGAAAACCCACTTTGTGCCAATCACATTCTTATTCTTTGGTTTTGGAACCAATTCCCAAGTGTCATTGTTCTATATTTGATCCAATTCTTCATCCATGGCCTTATTCCATAATTCATCCTTCCTGGCCTCTTCAAAATTGTTTGGTTCAATCGTAGATAAGAGTGCTAGGTGCATTTGTTCTGGTGAACAGATTTTTCTTCTATCACAACTCATGCATCTTTGTTTCCATTAATCTGATCTGAAGGATGATTCTTTTGTACTTGTTTGCTAGGTGTCCTTGGAGGAACTTGTTGAACTTCCTCTTCTACTTTTGTCTAATCTTCTACATCTTCCCCTTCTACTTCTTCTTCATCTTTTACTTCTTCTTTGTAAAGTTGTTCCACTGACTCATTTTCTTCTTCTTTTAATTCTCATCCACCCATTTCATCAATTGCTACATTAATGTTTTTCACAACTTTTTTCAACCTCAGATTGTAACACTTGTATGCTTTCCTTGTACTTGAGTAACCAACAATTACTCCTTTGTCCACATGAGAGTCAAACTTTCCCATTCTTCCATATTTTCTTTTAATGTAGAATTTTCTTCCAAATACTCTGAAGTGCTTCACATTTATTGGTCTTCCTTTCCATAGCTCATAGAGAGTTTTGGCATTGTTGTTTATGAGCATTACTTTGTTTTGAATGTGAACTGTTGTATGCACTGCATGTGTCCAAAAAATATCTGTCAATTTGGAATCCATTAGCATTGTTCGAGACATTTCTTGTGTTGTCATATTCTTTATTTCAACAACTCCATTATGTTGAGTTGTCCTAGCAATGTAGAATTTCCTTTTTATTCCATGCTTGTTGCAAAAGTCCATAAATTCCTTTGAAGTGAACTCTCCTCCATTATCGGATCTCAAACATTTTATTTTTGAGTCCATTTCATTTTCAACCATTTCCTTGTATACCTTGAAGTTTTCAAAGCTTATGACTTATTCCTAAGAAAGCAAATTGCAGTCATTCTTGTATAATCATCAACTAATAACATAAAGTATTTCTCACCTTTTAAACACTTTGTTGTAGTTGGTCCAACTAGATTAGTATGCACAATTTCCAGTGATCTTGTCATTGAATATTCCTTTGATTTGAACCTTGTCTTTGTTTTCTTTCCTTGTTGACAATGCTTGCATAAAGTGTTGATTGGTTTCGTGATCTGGGGAATTTCTCTAACTTCTTCCCTTTTTGCTGACTTTAAAAAGGTCATCAAAGTTTATGTGACCCATTCTTTTGTGCCATAGCCATCCTTCATCTTCCTTTCCTAGACAACAATTTTCATTTCCAATTTCACTTAATACATATATGTTGCTTGAAGTTCTTGCAGTTGTTGCAATCAATTTTCTTGAACCTTCTTTTATTATCTCTCACTTTTATGAATCGAAAGTGATTTTATGAACTTGGTCACACATTTGACTTAAACTTAGAAGATTATGTTTCATATATTCTACTAGTAGAACATTTATTGCCTTGGTATTCTTGTTTCCAGTTCTAATTGTGTCTTTTCCAATGATTTTAACTTAATCATCATTTCCAAAAGAGATTGATCCATCTATTTATTTTTTTAATGTAAGAAACCTGTCTTTATCACCTGTCATGTGTTTTGAATAGCCATTGTTAACATACCAACCACGTTTCTTCTGCTTATCTTGTAGAGAGAGTGTGCATTATTCATTTCTATATTAATTATTCTTTCTTATCAATGTTCTCTTTTGAGGTTCATGTCTATGATTGTTGTTGTTTTGTTGTGGTTCTCTAGGAGGGACTGTCATTCTACAATCTTTGGCCATGTGTCAAACATTGTTTCACTTGTAGCATTCCACTTAAGTGCTCAATGATTCAAACCTGTTGTAGCTTCTTCTTTCTGTTTCACTAGGCCTTATTGGATAACCATTTTGTGTATGAATTTCAAAGTTGTTTATGTTTATGTTGTTAGCTTTGCAATTTATAGCTTTATGTCCAAAATTATTGCATGCATAACATAAACAAAAAAAGATAGTTTGATACCTAGGAGTTGAAAATCTTCTAAAAGGAGTTAATCTTATGAATATTTCTTCTTTTTGAGGCCTATTTGTTTATGTCGGTCGTTGATTCTAAAATATAAATCTTCTTGGTGGAAGAGTGTCCCTGTAATCTTCCTTGTAGCTCTTCCTATCTCCTTTGATTATTTCTACATATCTTTTTGGATGTGTTTCTTGTTTTGTTGTTTTGGAGCTTGATCCCTTTTCTATCTGATTGTATCCAAGTCCGGACTTTTGATGATAAGGATTTTGACTATTGATAATGTCATCCAAAACTTTTGAGTTGTTCTGCATATTTTTCTTTTGAATATACTTTCTCAATGTGAGAATCTTTGCTTCCAAATTTCCAATGATCCTGTCTTTTTCTTATAACTTCTCTTTGAGTGCTTCTTCAATTATTTTGTCTTCTTCTGTTTGAACCTTCAATTTCATGATCATTTGTTTTAGTTCATAAGTGTCTTCTTTCTTGTCTAGTTCTGCTTGTAGCTTCTAGTTTTTCTTCTTTTGTATTCTTATAACTTCTATGGAACTCAACAATTATCCTCGGTAGTCAACTTTTGCCTCTTCATATTTTCCGATGACTTTGACTTCCTCATAGCAGCCCTGCAATATGCTTTGCTGGAAATAACAGAGAAACAACAAGCAAAGCAAGAGGAGATGTATGATCGAATTGAGACTAAACTCTGAGGGGTACAGCAGGCCCTACGGTCCAGTTGCGCAGTCTCCACTATGCCAGGATAACTTGAGTTGGGAGATGAGCCAACCCAACTCCACTGCCTAGCCGATACAATCGAAGCTCGCCTTCGACAAGCACAGGAAGAAAAAGAGCAAGCCACCTAGGCTTTGACACAAGTACAAGGAGTACTCATAGAGAAATGCAGTGCTGCAAAACAGGAAAAGCTTGCTCTCCAAGTGAATTTTGATGAAGAAAAAGAACAGCTACAGCAAGAAAAGGAATAGTTTCTCGTGGAGCAAATCGAAGTAAAGGAAGAGGTCAACAGAGCACTTCACTCTGTGACAGTCCTAGAAGTAAAGGCAGAAGATCGTGTTACACAACAAGTAGTGCAAGTTGAAGAAGTGATCTAGTAGCTACAGCAATGCATCACATATTTGGATCTACGCACTATACCTAAGACCCCACAAGATGTAAGAGACCAAAGAGAAGAAATCGCCCGAAGTGAAGTTGAAAGGATAAAGGCTATTACCATAGAATGTAAGAAACTCACTAATCGCAGTGCCCAGACCTATGAACAACTCACAGAGAACCCGAAACTGAAGGCACTAGAGTCGCAGCTCCAAGAGGCAAAGTATCAAGCTGAAAATATACAAGCACAGTTGAAGCCCCTGTCAGCTGTGGAAAGAATGAAGTGATCCCAAGAGCAGCAAACCACCCAGCAGCAAATTCACACTATCCAGAGCAAAGTTATGGAGGTAACTCAGAAACTCCAACCTGTACAAGAAAAGGCTTACCAATTGTTTACAAAGGTAGAAGGCCAAGGAGCAAGTTGTCACTACAGTTGAAAAACGTCTAGAGGGATCTATCAATGATGTAGTTATCCAAGAGTTCATTGAATAGGAGGTCGTAGCACAGCAACAAGTCGAAGTAGATCGAGCCAAGCTCGAGGCATTCGAAGCAGAACTAGTCAGACTAGAGTGACTCGGGATGAGTCACAGGTGAGTTTTGGGGGCCTGTTGGCCCTTGACAAAATTTTGGGAGATCCTTGTTCAATTTTACCTATTTTGGGACTTCGACAGCCTGTCAAAGGAAAATCACAAGATGAAGCAGAGATCGTGGGATATTGGCCCCTTTTTAGGATGTGGGAATATGTAACGGGTATGGTAATGTCGTCCCATGGGTTTACCCATTCTTAGGCCTATTTTGTAATATATAAATAGATCTCTAGGTGATGTAAGGAATATAGAGAAGAGGCATCTATGTGATGTTGTGTTAAGTGCAATTGTGGCTTATAAAAGGTTGTGTGCATACTATGAGAGACTTGCAGAGCTAAGTGCAAGTGGTTGTAACAAACTGTGAAGGGCTTTGTGTTGTAACGCAAGGAACAAGGATCTAGTGAGATGCATAGATCTTTTGCCCTATGCAGAGTAGGGTTTTGAGGATTTCTGCATATAACCTATTGAAGAAGCTAATAAAGAGGAAGATTTGGTGGACGTATCCCCAGGGTGGGGGTGAACCATGTAATTCCTATGTTATTT
>JASDQU010683532.1:12914-23039 GCA_032191745.1 Picea mariana
TCCATGATCTCCCCTTTTAAGCCATCCATCAACTTAGCTTCCATTGAATCCATCTTATCTTCCATTGAATCCATCTTAGTATCCAACTTAGCTTCCATTGAATCCATCATCTCTTGTAGTTCATCTTTAGTTATTCTCTTCTTTTGTAAATCATTTATGTCCCTGTGCATTTCTTCACCTTCATCAAGAGTCCAATTAGGAATTTCTGGAGGCTTATTTGGTGTAGAAGGTCCCTTTTTGGGTGGCATGTTGGCCAAATATCACTTTTGAGTCTTGATTTTGAGGTGGTTCTGCTAGACAATATTTATTTTGTTCTATCTCCCAAGTTTCGGCCCTTCTGGATATGAAAATTTATTTTAGGTAGTTCTTTGATATTTCTTCTCTGCAATGCCACAGGTCTGATCAAACTTGGATGTGCCAAGTGGAATTTACAGTAACTTCCTCACAACTTGCCGATTTTTGTCATTTCCAGGATATCTCACTTGTATAGAATGCCCCACACAAACTAATTGATATCAAATTCTGAAACTCGTACCTAAAATACTACAGACTATCCACGATCCAATGCAATCAGTCCCACTCAATTTGGATACTCTAGCAAGAAGTTATGCTTGTTTTACCTGGAAAACCTTCTTGAGACTAGTCAATAGGACTAGTCAGATACCCTATCTTACACAAGGTGTATCTACAAATTTAAGATGACCCAGAAGCTGAAATTTTTACCACATATGTATTACTAATTTATTTAAATGGACTCCAAAGTTTAGGGTCTGAAACGTTACAGAAAAATTTTTATAGTGAAAATTCCGCAATGACTCATTTCAGGATGATTCCAAAATCCTATCTTGTACAGGATGTATCTCCGAAAGTATAAGGCCTGAAGAGCTGAATTTTTAACACAACATACCTTGATCCATATACTAAATACCCTCCAAGTGGTTCCTTCTGAAATGTTGTAGAAAAAAAGTTATAGAGAAAATTCCATGGTGTCTCAGATGTAGCAGCGAAACCCCAAGACCTTGAGCTCTGATACCATATGTTAAGAACCAAACCTCAATATAGCATGGAAAAACCTCAGGAAAAGTACTCAACGCCTTGAAACAGATATAATTTCAGATAATAAGCCTCTTCGAGGGGGCAACCTCCTTTTACCCCACTTAAATGTTCAAGTACAAGATGATTCAAAATGGAAATGTCTCCTTGGTATATATAGGAGACTAGGAGGCATAATTACAACTAATGGCCTAAAGCCGACATAAATAAAATAACATTAATAATATAATATGCCCCAATTAAGGGGTAATGAACCAACATTAGGGCTTAACACCGGCAATTAGGGTTTTGTTGGTGCGTTGTTGTAGCATTGAACCTTGGGTCTACCCCTATGCCAACAACGCCTCAGAAAATAAGGTTTTTAGTATTCGCTATAATTCTAAGAATTTCTCCATCAACCCTTCGTACTTCCTCAGACTTTCGCAACTTCATATGTATCAATGAGTACTTGTAATAAGCCTCAAACAACAAAATATATTCAATGTTTTCAAGTGTGATTAAATGAGAGAGCCTTGCCTCTTGTTTATACTTTCATGTAGCATCCCACTTTCCTTATTTTAGGGATTTCTCCATTAACTTTATTATTTAAATAATTTCTTTTGCAAACACTTTGACTTTTTGGGGATTCTAGATGACTCAGGAGGGTCCTCCAACTTCACATGGCCATAACTCTCTAGCCATGAGGCCATAACTCTCTAACTGTGAGGAGTTATGTGGCGTTCCACATACCACCGGAAATGGCATGACAAGCACTATCCATCTAGGATAGTTTCACTAAAAAATTCACTGACCTTCATCTGATTATTCCACAATTGAGCATGGGTTCTCTAACCATACTTCTAGAATAACTCAATCCACAAAGCGTCTTCCCGTGAAGGCTTTCACCATAAGGGTACCACTTTGGAGTTCATCTATTTGTACTTCTTATCAACCATGGCAAGACAATAATGAGTCATCTTTACATCAAACAAAATTGGTTCCATTACCCAAACCTTTGTGCTACCGGACTTTCTTCAAGGGTTGAAAACAATGAAAACCAACCTTAATCAACATTTGTTTTATCCATAGAACTTGTGTACAACATCATTTTGCTACAATATACTTTGATTCGGTTGTAGATAAAGATATTGATGATCGTTTATTTCTTATCCAAGATACTAAACACTCACCCAAGTATAATGTTGCTCCACTGGTGTTTCATCAGTCGTCAATGCAACCTTCCCAATCTTTATATATGTAGGCAATAAGTGATAGATCCTTTCCTTTTGGATACCATAATCCAAACTCTTTTGTTCCTTTGAGATATCTGAAAATCCTCTTCATTGCTAAGACATGTGATTCTTTTGGTGTTTCTTGAAATCGTGCCACCTGTCCAACTGCCTGCATTACATCCGTTCTGGATGTTGTCACATATAGTAAGATACCAATCATTGACCTGTATTGCCTTTGGTATGTAGAATTTGAATCATCATCTTTGCTCAACT
Source organism: Picea mariana (assembly GCA_032191745.1). Classification (NCBI taxonomy): domain Eukaryota; kingdom Viridiplantae; phylum Streptophyta; class Pinopsida; order Pinales; family Pinaceae; genus Picea; species Picea mariana. The sequence goes on from JASDQU010683532.1 coordinate 15,452, forward strand.
TGCAATTGGTTTGCATAGGAGTGGTAATTGGTTTGCAATATTCCATTCCTAACCTCTTTATCATTTCTTTGGTATACTTATTTTGAGAAATAAAAATTCCTCGGTTGCTTTGATGTATCTGAAGACCCAGAAAGAAGGATAGTTCTCCAAGTAATGAAATTTCAAATTCATTATGAATATCCTTTGCAAATTGTTGGCGTAACCTGACAATAGTACTTCCAAAAATAATATCATCAACATAAAATTCAATTAATAAAATACCATCTTGAGTTACCTTGATGTAGAGGTTGGTGTCTACACTTACTTTTCTAGACCCTACATGTTGTAAATATTTATCCAGTCTATATTACCATTCTCTCGGAGCTTGTTTTAGACCATACAAGGCCTTCTTCAATTTACACACATAATTTGTGTTATGTTACAACTAAAATCCTTCTAGTTGTTCAATGTAGAATTCTTCTTCAAGTTCCTCATTCAAAAAAGATGTGTTCACATCCATCTGATACACTTTAGTATTCTTGGAGCATGCATAGCTAAGAGCAATCAAATTGCTTCCATTCTGGAAACTGGGGCAAATGTCTCTTCAAAGTTGATTCCTTCAAAATGTGTGTATCCTTTACATACCAATCTATCTTTATTCCTTGTAACGTGTCCATCTTCATTCAATTTATTTATGAAAACCCACTTTGTGCCAATCACATTCTTATTCCTTGGTTTTGAAACCAATTCCCAAGTGTCATTGTTCTATATTTGATCCAATTCTTCATCCATGGCCTTATTCCATAATTCATCCTTGTTGGCCTCTTCAAAATTGTTTGGTTCAATCGTAGATAAGAGTGCTAGGTGCATTTGTTCTGGTGAACAAATTTTTCTTCTAGTCTCAACTCCTGCATCTTTGTTTCCGACAATCTGATCTGAAGGATGATTCTTCTGTACTCATTTTCTAGGTGTCCTTGGAGGAACTTGTTGAAATTCCTCTTCTACTTTTGTATGATCTTCTACATATTCCCCGTATACTTCTTCTTCTTCGTAAAGTTGTTCCACTAACTCATTTTCTTCTTCTTTTAATTCTCGTCCACCCATTTCATCAATTTTTACATTAATGCTTTCCACAACTTTTTTCGACCTCAGATTGTAACACTTGTATTCTTTCCTTTTACTTGAGTAACCAACAATTACTCCTTTGTCCACACGAGAGTCAAACTTTCCCATTCTTCCATATTTTATTTTAATGTAGCATTTTCTTCCAAATACTCTGAAGTGCTTCACATTTATTGGTCTTCCTTTCCATAGCTCGTAGGGAGTTTTGTCTTTATTGTTTCTGAGCATTACTCTGTTTTGAATGTGAACTGTTGTATGCACTGCATATGTCCAAAAAATATCTGTCAATTTCAAATCCATTAGCATTGTTCGAGACATTTTTTGTGTTGTCATGTTTTTTATTTCAACAACTCCATTCTGTTGAGGTGTCCTAGCAACGTATAATTGCCTTTTTATTCCATGCTTATTGCAAAATTCCATAAATTCCTTTGATGTGAACTCTCCTCCATTATCATATCTCAAACATTTTATTTTTTAGTCCATTTCATTTTCAACAATTTCCTTGTAGACCTTGAAGTTTTCAAAGCTTATGACTTATTCCTAAGAAAGCAAATTGCAGTCATTCTTGTATAATCATCAAATAATAACATAAAGTATTTCTCACCTTTTAAACCCTTGTTGTAGTTGGTCCAACTATATTAGTATGCACAATTTCGAGTGACCTTGTCGTTGAATATTCATTTTATTTGAACCTTGTCTTTGTTTTCTTTCCTTGTTGACAATGCTTGCATAAAGTGTTGATTGGTTTCATGATCTAGGGAATTTTTCTAACTGCTTCCCTTTTTGTTGACTTTGAAAAGGTTATCAAAGTTTATGTGACCCATTCTTTTGTGCCATAGCCATCCTTCATCTTTCTTTCCTAGACAATAATTTTCATTTCCAATTTCTCTTAATACATATATGTTGCTTGAAGTTCTTGCAGTTGTTGCAATTAATTTTCCTGAACCTTCTTTTTTATCTCACTTTTGTGAATCGAAAGTGATTTTATGAACTTGGTCACACATTTGACTTAAACTTATAAGATTATGTTTCATATATTCTACTAGTAGAACATTTATTGCCTTGGTATTCTTGTTTCCAGTTCTAACTATGTCTTTTCCAATGATTTTAGCTTAATCATCATTTCCAAAAGAGATTGATCCATCTCTTTCCTTTTTTAATGTAAGAAACCTATCTTTATCACCTGTCATGTGTTTTGAATAGCCATTATCAACATACCAACCATGTTTCTTATGCTTAGCTTGTAGAGAGAGTGTGCATTATTCATTGCTATATTAATTATGCTTTCTTATCAATGTTCTCTTTTGAGGTTCATGTCTATGATTGTTGTTGTTATGTTGTGGTTCTCTAGGAGGGACGGTCATTCTACAATCTTTGTCCATGTGTCAAAAGTTGTTGCACTTGTAGCATTCCACTTAAGTGTTCAATGATTCAAACCTGTTGTAGCTTCTTCTCTGTGTTTCACTAGGCCTTATTGGATAACCATTTTGTGTATGAATTTCAAAGTTGTTTATGTTTCTGTTGTTAGCTCTACAATTTATAGCTTTATGTCCAAAATTATTGCATGTATAACATAAACAAAAAAACATAGTTTGATACCTAGGAGTTGAAGATAATCTTAAAGGAGTTACTCTTATAAATATTTCTTCTTTCTGAGGCCTATTTGTTTATGTCGGTCGTTGATTCTAAAATTTGAATCTGCTCGATGGAGGAGTGTCCCTGTAATATTCTTTGTAGGTCTTCCTATCTCCTTTGATTATTTATGCATGTCTTTTGGATTTGTTTCTTGTTCTGTTGTTTTGGAGCTTGATCCCTTTTCTGTCTGATTGTATCCAAGTCCAGACTTTTCATGATAAGGATTTTGACTATTGATAATGTCATCCAAAAATTTTGAGTTGTTCTGCATATTTTTCTTTTGAATATACTTTCTCAATGTGAGAATCCCTGCTTCCAAATTTCCAATGATCCTGTCTTTTTCTTCTAACTGCTCTTTGAGTGCTTCTTGAATTATTTTGTCTTCTTCTATTTGAACCTCCAAATTCATGATCATTTGTTCTAGTTCATAAGTGTCTTCTTTCTTGTCTAGTTCTTCGTGTAGCTTCTAGTTTTTATTCTTTTGTCTTCTTATAACTTCTATGGCACTCAACAATTATTCTCGGTAGTCAAATTTTGCCTCTTCATATTCTTCTTCGGTGTCTTCTTTATTAGAGTCTTATATTTATATGAATATAACTCTTTATGTCTCATTGTCACTGACTTCATCTTCATCTGATGAGGAGATATCTTCTTTGGTGCATAAGTTTTTCTTGAAAGCTTTCTTTTTTGTTCTTTTGTCTTTATATGTTTGTTTGTTATTTGATTAATCTTGATAATTCCTCTTATTTTTCTTATGAGGACATTTTTTAGCAAAATGACCAATACCATCACAATAAAAACAAATCAATGGAAACTTACATTTCTATTTGTCGTTGGTTCCCTTGTTCAATCTTCTGAAAAAGTCAGCCAATTCTTCATCGTCTTCTGAGACGTCACTTCTACTGCTATGTTCTTTTTCCTTTTGCTTTCCCTTTTTCTTTGACCTTTTTGATGCTTTGAAAGTTGTTTCTTTTATATCTGGATTTTCCTGTTTAGTTCTCATTGCATATCCTATGAATATTCTATGTAGTTCGTCCATGCTTATTGAGTCTAGATATGATCTTTCTTCTAGTGATGATATCTTAGGATCAAATCTCATAGGAAGAGATATTATTACCTTTTGAACAAATACATATTCTTTAATTTCTTCTCCCAATCCTATGATTGCATTTATTGTTTCATCAACTTGTAAGAAGTAAGCCGCTATATTCTTGTCTTCCTTGATATTTAGTTGTTCAAACTGACCTCTATAAGTTTGAAGCTTTGTTGCTTTGACTTTTGAATCTCCTTCATAAATATTTTGAAGTTTATCCCAAATCTCTTTAGTGGATTTACAATGTATAACTTTTTTGTATACCAATTCACCAAGACCATTTAGAAGTGCATTTGTGGCTCTGGAATTATTTTGACTGATTTTTATTGCTCTTTCACTTGTTGGCAGAACTGCTGGTTCTTTGTAGCCATCTACTATAGATTGTCAAATTTCAATCCCTGTGCCTGTATATATGTTTTCATCCTCCTGCTCTAGAATGCATACTTTTTTCCATCAAACTGTGGTATTCCATTTTTATACTTTTTTTTTCTCTCCATGATCTACCTTCCAGTGGTTAAATTGATTCCTGAAGGAACCCGCTCTGATACCAATTGTTGGATTACTGAGTGGGGGGATGAATCAGTAATGGAGCAATCTATTTCTTTTTAACCATAGAAATGCAAGTGTTATATCAATGTAGCAATATCATACAATAGTTGAAGAGTAAATAAACAATGAACAAATGAGCAATCATACACATACACAGTACACCAATGTTTTTATGTGGAAACTGAAAGCGGAAGAAAACCACGGAATGATTTTTCTTATATGTATTTAAGAATTACATTCATTGGAAGCACCAACTTCCTTTGTTTTCCAGTTGTAACTAGAAGGATGCTCCAACTCCCTAGTTTCTCGGGCTACAACCTGAGGGAAGCTCCAACTCCCCAATTCTCTAGCTACAACCAGAAGGAGGAAACAACCCCCTATGTTCTTCGGCTACAACCACCTATTCTTGCCCTATCCAACTACCCTGAAATATAAGTATAAGGATGGAACCATTTTCACACTATCACTGTGAGATATATTGTTGTAAACTTGTACCAATCAACCTGCACCAAACAACCTGTACCAATAACCTGAACCATGCATCAACCTGTACCTCAACCTCAACAAAAATCCCTCATCAATTTCATCATCCAAATCTGATTTGTAACTCGATAATAGATCTGGTGTATATGATAACATACCTGTAAACCTTCCTCAACAAGAGACTAGCATTTTCATCAAATTTCACTTTAGTCTCACATGATTAGTTTTGGATTAGTCAACAACCCTAACTTGCAATAATCATAATTATTTACATGTAATGAATAAAGGTCTAAAAACAGTACACAATGTTCTTCAGTGTCTTTTTTGCAATTTCTCCAAGTTTCACTTCTTGGAACCTCCCAAAAAAAGTGTTATAGAAAAAATGGCATACCTTGTTGAACTCTGGCTTATTCCAGAGATAGAACTTGTAGAGAATTCCCCGCATGGAATGTTTTTTGTATAGATCTGAAAATGGTACAAAACATACTACAAACTGTAATCTAACCAATACATTTGGTCTTACTTAATTTGGATCTGTTATGAAGAATTTATGACGTTTTTACCTGAAACGCTTGTTTTAGACTAGTTTCAGAACTAGCCACAAACCTTATTTTCCACGAAGTGTAACTCCCAATATACAACGACCCACAAGCTATAATTTTTATCGTAATTAATTGGATATGTTTTCTCAACTACCTCCAGATTTCACTATCTAAATCATTGTAAAAAAGAGTTTATTGCTAAAATGGTGAGATGACCTGTAAATAACATACCTTAGAAAGCATCATCAAAAGACTTTATCCTCACATGAATTATGGCCTTGTTTACTTCACCTTCCCTCTAAAATTCGCCTTAGATATCCTTTGGTTACCTCATTCACTTGTATATATTCAATATTCTCAAGTGTAATTAAATGAGAGACCCTTGCCTTTTATTTCTACTTTTATGTAGCTTCCTCAAGGGGTTACCTTCTAACCATCTTAAACCACTTTCCTTATTTTAGGGCTAACCCACTTCTAACCACTTGTCCACTTAGTAATTTCTCCATTAAATTTATTATTTAAACAATTTATTTTGTATACACTTTTACTTTTAGTACACTCATCACTTCACTTTATTATTTAAATAATTTCTTCTTTGCAACCACTTTGACTACTTTGACCTTTTGGGGCTTCTAGATGACTCATGAGGGTTCTCCAACTTCACATGGCCATAACTCTCTAACCGTGAGGATTCATGTGGCGTTCCACATACCACCGAAAATGGCATGACATGTAATATCCATCTAGAATAGTCTTACATTCAAATATATTAAAATGCATACCATTATACATCAAACAAACTTGGGTCCATTACCCAAACCTTTGTGCTATCGGAATTGGCTATCGGACTTTCTTCAAGGGTTGACATCAATGACAACCAACCCAAATAATCAACATATCATAGGATATTTTTGTAGTGAAATTACCACTACTAGTCATCAAATGAGGGTAATGGATTTCTTTTGTAAAGTTGTAAGAAAAGGGGTCTCATCACGAGCCAACTTGTTCACTATAGGAGATTCAATGAATGGCACTATCACCAACTGGTTACCAAGTCAGGACAGTGGTCTTTAGTTGATATTTAATAAAGAAAATAAAACTAATGGATCTGCAAGTTACATAAACCCCCTGCAGTTGGGACAAAATCATTTGAAGTGGGTTAAAAGGAAACCATGTCGAGGCTATGAACACCTGCTGGCAGTAGTGGCCATGTCTATGGTATTGGAGTTCCTTCTTTATAACTGAATCCTCTCATTATTTTGTCTTTGCCAAAACTAATTATTGGTAAATGTTATTTGTTCTTATTGTAATAAAATATAAAATGGGATTATTTTATTTCGCTTCTAAATTCTGATAAAGAGAATCTAGATGTACAAAAAAAAACATTTGTTATTTTAACAAGAATAAAAGATTAAGTAATTTCTTGGTGATATAGTATTTTGCATTTATGAAACATATTGATATTTGTTTCTTGATTATTTTATATTTTTTAGGTTACAATAGCAGAGATAATTGCTTCGCTCAGTAAGTTTCCATATGTTGTGGTGAACAACAACCCCCCTAATTCTTCATCATGTTTTGATTGCAAATTAGGGCCCCTCTAGTTTTATTTGCATTCTTCATTTGTTTCCCTTTGATTTGATTGGATTTGAGTGGTTTGCATTTCTTTTAGAGTGACCTTGATGTTGTCTCCTTTTGTATTTATCGGTTTGAATCTCATGAATTCCAACATGAAATTCAAACAAGGCCTTGACTTCATATCACAGGGTTTTGGTTTTTAATAAATTCTATGTTGAAGAAAGAACTTCCTGGCTCAAAATTATTATAAGGTGCAAAATGTGCTATAAATATTATTTTATGATTCTTGTTTTCTATATGTCATGATTACTACTGAGCCACAAAATTGACCTCAAATGAATAATCAAAGACTTGGTGTGTCATAACTGTAGAATTACTGCAGAAACCCCGATAGATATAGAATTCTAGTTAAATTGAACACATGCAATTTGTTGATATTCAAGAGATGAGAGAAAGTTTTTTCTCCATAAATCAGAGAATTATATTAATCAAAAATGAATATACATGAGAAACCATCCTCAAAAAGAAGAGAGGAGGTGAATATATAGAATTTCCAACATAGAAATTCTAGTCAAAAAAAGCTAGAAATAGCTAAAATAGGTGTCAT
>JASDQU010683532.1:32217-48766 GCA_032191745.1 Picea mariana
TCTGGGCAAACCCATTTATGAAAAAGAAATGTTGGCGATTCTGCATGCCATTGAGTTGTGGCGTCCGTATCTCTTGGGGAAACACTTCCAAATTAAGACAGACCATCAAAGCCTCAAGTACTTTCTGGAACAACACATTTCCTCCCAGGAACAACAAAAATGGGTGACTAAGCTCTTTGGATATGACTATGAGATCATTTACAAGAAGGGAAAAGACAATGTCGTGGTGGATGCACTGTCCCGAAAATATGAAGATGAAGGATCTCTTTTTTCTCTTTCCTTCATTGTACCTGATTGGCTCCAATTTGTGCACCAGGAATGGCTTCAAGATCCCAAAAGTTCGCATATGATCCAGCAACTGCAGAACAAGGCTCTGGCTCCCCTAGGATACTCCTGGCTCTAGGATGAGCTTCGATATAAAGGTCACTTGTATTTAATTAAACAATCCAAGCTCAAATCCACGGTGCTTTCTGAGCTTCATGCTACACCCACAGCCGGTTACTCAGGGTTCACCAAAACATATGACCGAGTCAAACTCTTTTTTTTCTGGGAGGGTATGAAACAGGACATCTGTAAGTTTGTCGCTGAATGTGAGGTGTGTCAACACAACAAGGGAGAAACAGTCAAATCCCCAGTCACCCTCCAACCGCTTTCGATTCCCCTTGCTATTTGGAAGGATATCTCTATGGAATTTATTACAGGCCTACCCAAATCAGGGAATAAATCAGTCATAATGGTGGTGGTGGATCGCCTCTCCAAGTATGCTCATTTTTGCGCTCTTTCCCAACCATTTGCTGCATCCACGGTGGCTCAAATTTTCATGGACCAGGTATTCAAGCTACATGGCATGCCACACTCTATTTTTTTTTATCGAGACCCAACTTTCACAAGCAATTTTTGGCAAGAATTGTTTAAGCTAGAAGGCACACAATTGCATCTCAGATCAGCTTATCATCCCCAAACGGATGGTCAAACGAAAGTTGTCAACAAGTGTTTGGAAACATATCTGAGGTCCTTTGCCTCTGAAAAACAACACCAGGGGGTTTCAATGGTTACCCCTCGTCGAATGGTGGTACAACACTACATACCATACAACCACTCGCATGACTCCCTTTGAAGCAGTATATGGACAGAAGCCACCTTCAGTTCTCTCATACTTACCGGGTACCTCGAAGGTCCAGGCGGTTGACCAAACACTTACCGTTCGAGAGGACATCCTTCATACCCTTAAAGAGAAATTGGTCATGGCACAGAATAGAATGAAGCAGCAAGCAGATCAAGGTCACTCTGAACGTCAATTTGAGAAGGGGATTAGGTGTTTCTGAGACTGCAACCATATAAGCAAACTTCCCTCAAGTTCGAGCATTGTCAAAAGCTAGCACCCAAATTCTATGGCCCTTACACAGTTCTCAAGCCTGTGGGACAAGTCGCATATCAGTTAGCTCTGCCGAGTCAGTCGAAGCTACATCCTGTTTTTCATGTTTCATGCTTGAAGAAGGTGATTGGAACCAGGTGCCAAATTTAAACCAACATTCCAGAGTTAGCTGAAGAAGGCTCCATTTGGCTACAGCCATAAGCAGTTTTGGACCAGCGTGAGCGTTGCCTGCGTCAGAGAACCATCAAGGAAGTGCTAGTATAGTGGAAAGACATGACTCCAGCAGATGCCACTTGGGAACCAGCTACCATTCTGCAGCAGTTTCCACATCTCAAGCCTTGAGGACAAGGTTGTTTTTAAGGGGGCAGACATGTTAAGGTCCTAACCCACACATAGGTAGATTAATGTATTCGGATGTAATAAAGGTCAATATTAATAAGGCCTTTCAATAAAATAGAATAAGGCGGATGTAAGAAGACCTAATAGAAGCTTCCGCTTCTAGAAGAATCTTCCTCTAGATGCTTCTCTTAATAGACATATTTAGTATAAATAAGAGGCGAGGGTATGAGAACCCTAGCTTGGAGATTATTGTAACAGAGTGCTGATCGACAGGAGGTTGCCCCCTCGAAGAGGCCTGTGAACATTTCTATCTGAATCAAAGTGTTATTTATGTTGCTATTTCGTATATCATTTATGTGTATTGTGAAGATTATGCTAGATATTTTACTGTCATTCTGTCATTTCTAGCATTTCATTTATGTTCTGCATATTTTATATATCTGGTATCTTGCAACTTCCATCAGTCGGTTGAAAATGCAAGACAAAATGCTTGGCATGACCGACACATTAAGACCAAGGTATTCACACAAGGGGACAAGGTGTTACTCTATGACATCTGATACCAGAAGCATCCTGGAAAGCTATGTATGCACTGGTTGGGACCCTTCATAGTTTCGGAGATCCAACCTTCAGGAGAAGTTAGACTCACGCAACTAGATGGTGTGTTATGACCGGCATGGGTGAATGGCACTCGCCTGAAACCCTACCTATCTCAAACCTGAGCGAGAAGAACAATCGCTCCAATCAGAAGGATCTTATACAATAGATAGATTTGAGTTTTGTTTTCTTTATGAAATTTTGTAAATACATTTAATAAAGTCCATATGCATAGTAATGTGCCATAACACATAGTTAATTTGTTTTGTCTAAGTGTTGGTTAATACTAAACTGAGGACCCAGAAGTACAGGACCTGAAGCATAAGAGACTCCATTTAATGAAAGTCATTAAAGACGACGGGGACAACCTTTGTGGTCGGGGGGGGCATGAATCCAAATCCAATCTAAGTTATAGGCCACGCAAACCCAGTCTAGTCACAACTGTTATTGTCATTCTAGTACCCCTTCTAATGCTAATTAAGCGATAAAGATGCATTATGACAATATGTCATCGAAGTTCACGTCGGGACACCCACCCATCAAACCAAAAGGTCTCAAATCAGCCACGTCCCTATTCCACTTAAATAAGTAAATAACAAGATCGCCAATAAGATGTACCTTGATTAAACCATCCTGTCAGAAAATTCACACCCAGATTGCATCCATACGGTCATGATCAGTAGCAGTTATTATTAAAACTTACTCGTTAAGTCAATTATAACGCCCTCTGAACTCAGCCGAGAATGTATTGTTTCTAAAAAGAGCATAGCCATTTCCAAACTCAACAGTGCGAACCAGTTGGGACCATTGTAAAAGATGCAGATGTAACCCTAGTTCTTACCTGCCACAGAAGTGCAAATGCTGAGAGCCATAGAAAGTGGAAGTGCCATGACTAAAGAAGCAGTACCAGATGAGCCCACTGACCCCCAGGTAGAGATCATGGGAGATCCAAAAGGGAAGGTAGAGCAAGTTAAGCTCCTCGACCTTGACCTCACGGATTCAGCTTTATTCCCATAGATGCACACAAACGTATTCTAGGATATAGTTTTGTATGGAGTCGGAGGAATGCAAGTAGTACCAAAATAAGAGTTCATCAACTTATTTAACTTTCCCATCATGAACCTGACAAACTTACCAGTCTTTGGTACCACAGGCGAGATTGTGCACTATACAAAATTTATGATAAGCACGGTGCATGACAAAATTCTATGGTTGGATAAGAGGTATCCAATCCATGTTGACGACATCCAATAGCTTACTGGATTATCCTCCCAAGGAGAGGATGTTTCGAAGGGATTCCAGGGTCCTGAGAAGCATGGGAAAAAGAAAGGCGAGCTTAGCCTATATGAGAAATTTAACACAAAGAGAGGAGGACGCACAATAGTAATTGAACCAATACTACCCAAGACAGTCTAGAATGACTACTACATCATAGCTAGAAAGGTTATGAGGTCTTACTATAAGGGAGAATTCACTCTAGATGTGTTATCAGTCACCAACTTTTGCGCAAATGGAGCAGTGTTCAACTGGTGTAGTTTCTTGTTGGAGGAACTACTAGTAGCTTGCGAGGAAGCTCAGAAGAAGGGAGGAACCTTCACCTATGGATACCTACTTGTGGCATTTTCAATGTTCAAATGGACGTCGCCTGTGGGAAGACAACCGGAAATACCAGATAAGGGGCGCATGGCGAAGATTTTCGAGCCATGGCAGTCCAAACAAGACTCGGAGAACACAACACTCAACAATGCAGCATTTTCCAAATGGTATAATGGTATGATAGACGCAACGCAGAGGATGTGCATCCCATAGGAACTCCTCAACAATAACACGAGGAATATCACCTTCGGCATGAACTGGCACAACACATTTGTTTGGCCGAGACATGGCAACAAGGAACTTGTCCACACAAGGATGCTTCTATTCTATTTGGATGAGGAAGCCTTTGATAAGGAATTCATGTCATGGCCAGGAATCAAACGCGGCCACCGTAAATCAGGAATGCATTACATTTTTCCAGCGGAGCTCCTGAAGAAAAAAGACAATCAACCAGAAGAAGGACCAAGTGTAGGCACCACTCAAAAGAAGCTCGACGCTCCGACACAAATAGACTCTGAGGAGGAAGAATAGATACAGCAGTTAGAGCAAAGAAAAATATTGGCCCGTCGACAACTACCAGACAATGTTGTGTTGTCAGGTGCGCATGTTAACCAGATCTTGGGCATTGTGCTTAGTATTGAACCCTTGGTGAAGAGGCCCAGAACTAAGGTCTCACCAAACAAACCCCTGAACCCACAACCCCTTGCATTTGTCTCTCCCTGCACCCATTCCATGATCAAAGCCACCACTATCATTAATATTCAGGATTACCCAGAGCCTGAAACACTTTTGTCCACATTCGTTGTTGATCACCCTCCACCACCACTCCAACTACCAAACCTCATCACTGTCAATCCACATCAGACCACGACCTCATAACTGATGCAGCTCGATCCACCAAAGATAGCGGAGCAATGACTCCCACAAATAACCAAAGCATTTCTGGTCCCGACACCAAAGCCTCTGAGCTGAGTACGATGATGGATGATCCGAATCCAGATGCCCAGAAATAGCAGCCTGAATTTTCAGTGCAAGAAGAAGACACCCTAACTAGAGAGGAGCCAGAACCCGACAGCAACCAGCAAATCACTTCACCAGCAAAGGGCGAGAGTGCCCAAGAAATCAGATCACAGGAAGCAGAAGCACCGGAAGAGCCAGAGATACAAGATGTGTACAACAAACCAGAAGCCACAACTGAGCAGGATACAACATCCATGCAAGCAAAAATGGAGTAGGTTCTTCAAAATCCCCAATAATGTGCAGAAGTGATGCAACTCTGCATAGCCAGAATAGAGGTTTTGACTCTTTTTCCAATAGAGATAAGGTTGAGAATTGCACCAACGCCACCAACGGAGGAAGAGGTAGAAACTTGTTCAAACCATTCCATGGCCAATGGACTCCCACTACAGACATGAGCACCCACCGAAGTAGATCCTTCATCTATCGACCTCATACACTGGCCAACACCACAATTATTTGGACTAATCAGAGCATCCACAGACCAATTGGAGCAAAGACTCCAGGAGGCCGAGAGATCCACCAAGATTACAAGGAAGGAACAATTCTTTGTGCATGCATACAGAATGCAGGAAGCACATAAAAAACTCCAAGTCCAACGCAAACTGGAAAAAGTGCAGGAAAAACTTGTTGAGGCTTGGGTGGAGATTCGGAAGGTTGCGCCTAAACTACCTGAGGCAAGCGACGTAGGCAATCTAGAGCAACAGATCGAGATGTTATAGGAAGCATGGACGCAACTCATTAATTGCACTGACCAGTTGCAAGCGAAGCTACAACAGGTCCAGTAGGAAGTAGAACAGTAGTCTCAACAGCTACAGGAACAAATGCAGAAGAAAATATTGCAAGGCAACAATGCCCGAGCAGCACTGCACAAGCACACAGTGGACTACACCAAAATCTTCAGAGAAGTCAACGACTATATGGGAATCATCACTTGATAGAATCAGGTCTTAGAGGAGGTCCCTACAAAGATCTAGGTGTTTAATGAAGAATTTGCGGTCACAATGGACCCCATGGAGCAACAACAGAATTTCGACCAAATTCAGCAGGCCGACAATGAACTAAACACACTCTATGAGGCACAGTCTATAGCCAAGAAAGAGTTGCACGATTTTTGACCGGTAATTTAGACCGCCTATATGCAAATGCATCAAGTTGATGCAACATCTGATTCCGAGTGGAATTCATTGGTTGCGGCCAAGCCAAAGGAGTACAACAAAGAGACGACCCAACAGTTCCTGGAAAAATCATCACTCCTTGCCCACAATTTTTAGGATAAGGTTGAAAGAATTCAAGGAGTAAAGCACAAAGCATTAGAGTCGGTACCAGAATTGGGCCCTTTGTTTGAGGAGGTAAAGGAAGAAAAATCACAAACAGAAGATCCCAAAGAAGAAGAAAAGACAAACAAGGGAAAATAACATATGCTCCTAGAGGATGTGAAAGAACCAAGAGCTTGACTCGAGGATGAGTCAAGGATTTTGGTCAGAGCCTGTTGGGCCCTTCATTTTTGAGAAAGAATTGTGCAATTTTTTACTAAGCTTGAGTTTTTCAAACTCCATCAAAGGTCAGGAGAAATAGAAACAGAAAGAAGTTGTGGAAGCCAGCGCAACACCAACGAAGCAACAAATGGTTGCACCAGAACAAGAAAGCATGCAAACCGAGAATGAAGACACAACCTAGCCACATATAGGACCAAATGCAATTGAAAAGGGGTTGTTGTTGTCCACTTGTTCATTGGCTCATTCACTCACCAGTTAGTTCATTAGTTCATAAGTTAGTTAGATGGGTTGAGTTGAGTCAAGTTGGATAGAGTCGCCCAGATTTTTGGATTAACTGTTGATAATTGATGTGAGTCGGGAAAGGAAAGGTTTGAGTCTGTCATGAATCAAAACTATCAATTAGAGAATTAGAGCTCTATGAAATGGGTCTAAGAGACAAGAGTCTGTAGTGAGCCCCACTATGTAATTATGAGTCTGTAATCAGAGAAAGATCTTGAAGATAATATGAAGCAGGACCAGATTAAAAATATGTTGTGTCTTTATATGCTTACCTATGAATTACAGTATTTTCTTATGGTTTATGAGTTTTATTTGATGGTTCACCATTTAAATGCTTTCTTGCAAAGTAAGTAGGTTGGATTCTTGCATTTATATGTTTCAGATATGTTAATGTCTCTTGCACAAGAATAGGAATGAGTTATGACTACTCTATGGATCCTATTTAGTCTTCTCCCTACCCTTCCCTATCTATATGTCTCAGCAGTGCTTTGAGTGAGACTTCTTCTCTTCGAAGGAGATGAAAATGTCAGTGCTCTAGACTACATGGTGCCTTTTGTTGGTAACCTGAGAAGGACCCTGGTCTGATAAAATTCACGCCAACAAGGGCATTGCATATCATGAGTTAATTACCCTGATTTTGGTGAGCTATCCACGTATCATTCAATTATATTTATTAATGATCTTTGGAAGTGTTAAGGCTCATCTTAAGTCCAATATTGTTAATACTTGTTCCATTCATTTACAGTTGGGAAAAAAATAAATATGTGATGTGTTGACACGAAGTTTAAATTTTTCTACCCTTGAAAACTAAAACTTCATCTTTTCCTAAGTCATGGAGCTGCCCTTAGTCCAAAAAGGGGATTCAGAGCCTTCCAATCCTTTTCAGGTTTCGAGATTCGGTTTTTCTCGAGGTATGATCTTCAACCATCCTAATTTCCCAGTGCCGAAATCCCGAAACCATTTAACATATTAAAAAAAGGGGGAGGGGGAGAAATAAAGGTTACATTTTCCGTCACTTTCCACAAAGTGATATTTAATCCGTAATTAAATAAACTCCTAAACACAATCATCTTTCCCTTAATCTTTCGTGATTCGGGTTTTTCTTTCTACTAAAGCATTTTCAAACTCTCAACCGTCGAACTCTCGATCCTTGTTTTTCTGAAAAGTTAAAAAAGTAATTAATCATTAACCTTGATTAATCAAAGCATTAATACGTGATTAGCACCTCACTAATTCCATTGCAATTTCGCGATCAGGGGTTTTCTTATGACATATCTCCTGACAATAGGATCCCCAAAGTTCTAAAATCTGAAATCACGTTTTCTTTAAAACAAAGTCTAAAATTAAGGTTAAATTGTTTTTGAAACAAGATTAGTGATAGCTAAGTTACCTTTCACATTTCAAGAATTCAGGAAGGTAGTGGTTTTCGAAACCCCAGTTTCAAAATCGTTGATATACGGCAGTATTGATAACAGATAAATGAAGATATTTTTTACGCGAAAGAATATCTCAAGGCATATCTTTCCATTAAAGCATTAATTTTTCATCGCTTATGTCTGTATGCTCCTTATAACATGAATTAAGGGTTAATAAGGTCTTGTGTTTTGAACTTCATTCTTATCCTTTACATCTGTAGCAAGTCGTATTTATCTAGTTTTATACACATTTTCTCTGTAAACAGGTTTCTGGTCCAATGCAAATATCATGGCACCTAAGAAGGCACCCAGGAAAAGTGAGGAAGTTGCAGAAAGCTCAAGTCCAGACATAGATGTTATATCTGATACAATACCGCATGCCATCGATTCCATAAAATCCTGGAGGCAGATTTTTGAAACTCTGGATTATGAAATTACAAATTTCCCTCATGATGCCGACAAAAAACTCCGAGATATAGTGGAGTTTGAGCTTCACAAAATAGCTACACGGGCATGACTTATGACTTGTAACGACATGATCAGTTGGGCCTTAGAGAGAACAGACGTGCAGAAGAGAATCATTTTGGATAGCCGAGGGGTCGTCATTGGCTCTTTCAGACCAGAACATGTACAATTAATGTATAAACTATCTCCCAGTCGAAAGTGTATTTATAATAAAGATTTTGTGAGATATTTTCAAAGGAAAGAATGTTTTGAGTCGAACCAAACATATCCTGGCATAATAAAAGACTGGTGGAGAAACGAAGCAAAATTTAGGGCTGACACCCATGGTATTTATGCCACAGCCTCATTGAATGAGTATATGGTCTATGTGGTGATGATGTTATGTAGACTTTTTGGGAAGAAAAGTCCCACCCATTTCCCTATAGAATGGGTACCTCTTTTGCACGAGACAACAGAAGGTTACAGCTTCAATTGGGATAATATTTTATCCGATAACATAGTGAAGGAGGTCATGGAATATCAAACTTCAAGATCAAATGGCCGATCAGTAGCCTTTTATATGTCTTCATACATCATGGATGCTATATGCTTCCCAACTCCTTTCCCTTTGATGAATTGGAGTTGGAATCTGACTTACCCAGAGCCTATTCATGAATATCATTATAAACTTTGGGAATAAAATGCCAAGGAATCATTCTATGAAATTTTTCATTTCGTGGTGATACCACTACATCAAATGTTGTACGGATGTGCGCCTCCCCACATTTCAAAGCTGGTCACAGGAAACCTCAGGACAGTTGTTGACTGGTTTATAGAGGAGAATTTCTCATACATCATAGTTTTTGGGTGTTCAATCCCTCCACATGCACTCCCGAAATTCCTCCCTGACAGACTGGTGTGCAGGGAGGTAGCTCATCAAATAGTAACAGGTGGAATTGGGATAGAACTAAAAATGGCTCAAAAGAAGTCTTGGCTAGTTTTTCCCGTTCAGATTGGGAAATTTTCATTACTCAACTTGGGTCATTCCAAAGTTGAAGCGGTAGCACTGGAGGAGGTCAAATTGGTAGACCTCAAGCACAAGAAGCACGATCCTTACCAGTTAGTGGGAAAACACATGGCCCACTATAATATGAAGGCTTATGAACATGAGAAGTCCCCTTGTGATGACCTGTTCAAAGGGACTAGGACCTATGAGGAGTTGTTAGAGAGGGTACACACACTGTCGTCTGACTTGCAAGCTAGTTTTCAAACCTTCCAGAATCATAGACGGAGTGGTATGCCCAAAGTATTGCAAGGAGAAACAATCGCCCTTCCTCAGAAACAAGAGGATACTTTTCCAGGCCTCAAACAAGAAACACAAGATAAAGTCAACCTCGAGGAAATTCCACAAGAGACTGAAAGGTCCTCACAAAATTAAGAGGCCTTACACACAAAAAATCCAGAGACTGAAACAAAGAGGAGGCCCGAGACACCTCCCTAGTCCAGTAAGTCCACTCCCCCTTCATCACTTGATGTTGATGTCAATATACCTAAGGCCATAGGAGAAACAATATCTACAGAGCTAGGAAGTCCCATAGCTTCCTTAACCCATTTACAGTCCACATTTGGACTCCCACAGATGGTAGCCATATATGTTGGTGATCTCACCCCTATCTCCAGAGATGAGATCCCTCCTTCTAATTATTTTTTTAGTAAAAAGAGGAAGGTTGTTATAAAACAAGAGATGCATATGAGAGAGGGGAGTATGGTGAAGAAGCATAGGGTCTTGGTAGATGGCCAGAATTTGGAGGAGGAGGATTTCGCTACAGAGGTAGCAGGCTTTGTTAGGGTCCTAACCCGCACATAGGTAGATCAATATATTTGGTTGTAATAAAGGTCAATATTAATAAGGCCTTTCAATAAAATAGAATAAGGTGGATGTAAGAAGACCTAACAAAAGCTTCCACTTCTAGAAGGATCTTCCTCTAGATGCTTCTCTTGATAGACATATTTAGTATAAATAAGGGTCGAGGGTATGAAAACCCTAGCTTGGAGATTATTGTAACAGAGAGTTTCTCAACTGGAGGTTGCCCCCTCAAAGAGTCCCATGAACATTTCTTTATGAATCAAAGTGTTATTTATGTTGTTTTTATTATATCATTTTTGTGTTATTGTGGAGATTATGTTGGTTATAGTACTGTTATTTTGCCATTTCTATCATTTTATTTCTGTTCTGCATACTTTCCTTGGCAGAAATTGTGGGAAATTTTTTTTCAGGGTAGAGATGTATTCCAGCATCTTTAAGCCACAGAGATCTATCATTATGCACATAAACCCGTGGTTGAGGGATTCATACACGTAGGAAATACAATTGGTTCTTAAGCGCACATCTGTTGGCCACCCTTGTAACCCCTGTTGGTACCCCTTCGAGTGGTAGCGCATCAGACAACACCTATGTACAAATCGGCCTAGATTTCTTGAATCCCTCTTTAGATAAATCTATCGGTCGCTTGACTGCTATAGTGCCACTGAGAACAGCACTCGGGAAGATACTCTCTAGTACCTGGGTAGTCAGGTAGTACGGCTAAGGGTATGATCTATCCTCCTTAGTTAGTGCCCTGAGATATTGAACCGAGTACTATTGTTGGACCCCGCACGTATATCATAGAGCTATGGCATAGGGAAAACCCTTGTCTGTAGAACCCTTGAATACCTAACCTTTGGGGGACAGAAACATAAACAAATTAAAACAGACAAGATCTATTGCCGCGCAACTGTGTTCGGGTTGCCAAGTAAATACACATTTCTTTCTAATTAAGAATTTGGGGATTTCATCGCTGCAATATTCTTCAGACTGGAGTATAACTCCGCAGGTGTAAAAAAAAAGTTCAGAAGTTTTTTCACGATTATTTGAGACCTATTCCATTGGATTCATCTCTTCGCCCTTATCACATTTATCCATATCATTTTTCGGAAAAAAAAATTGACCTCGCCTACCCTTTTTCAGTTCACCCATCCTCATGGCCCATACCCGTAGCCAAGACCTAGAAGCTCACTTCAACACCTTTCAATCCGGTTTCCTCAAGACCCAAAAAGAAGTGAAACAACTCAGTGCTACTGTTTCCTCCATTGATTCATCTATCAATACAACCATAAATACAACCAAGAAGTCCTCAATGGAGGAAGTCAAACAAGAATTGACCACCCAGCTTGAATATATCTTTGCATCACTTTGCACCAAACTGAAGATCCCTATAGATGACCCTTTCTCTAATGTACCTCCAAAGACTAAAGGTGAACATTCCTCCCATTCCCATATCTTTCAGCCCCATCACTTTCAACGTGACCTACACCTTCGGTGGGTGGATGTGACCAAATTTGATGTCTCGGACCCCACTGGTTGGGTCACCCAAATGGAACAGTATTTCTCTTTATACGGCATTACAGATGACTTGTCCATACTCCGGTATGGTGTTCTCCATCTAGATCAAGAACGTTGGCAATGGTGGCAATGGAGAAAAACTTATCGTCAAGGGTATATTGCTTGGACCCAATTTGTGATTGAGCTTTATGAATGCTTTGACACTGACACCAACCATTTGGGTCGTTTGACAAAGTTGAAACACACAGGAACAGTAGAATACTTCATAGCAGCCTTTGAGCACATGGCTTTTCGAACAGAGGGCATGAATGATGCTTTCTTTTGAGATTTTTTTATCAGTGGCCTCAAGGAGGAGATTCGGGCCCATGTCCTCATGGCTCGACCTTCAAGTTGGGTGGAGGCTACTAAAAAAGATAAAGAAGCACAATAGTTTGTATCCTCGAAAAACCGTAAACCCTCCTTTATCCCTCACCCTAAACCCGTAAATCCCACTACTCCCTCCGCCCCATTAAGGATCCAAAAATTGACCAGGGCTGAAATGTTTGAACACCAACTCAAAGGTCTTTGTTATAATTGTGATGAAAAATATTTCCCAGACCACAAGTGTAAGGAACAAAATATTTTCATGGCCATCTCTGAGAATATTTCAGAAGAGGATGTTGAAACTCCCCTTGTGCCTAAGTCACCTGAAATCACTGACATAACCCCTCCCTTAGACCCTCCCGAAGTGGAAGTAATCATTTCCCTCAATGCTCTCACTAGCTTCTCCACCCCCCAAACCCTCAAGTTAGTCGGTTACATCAAGCATCGGAAGGTTATCATTCTGGTTGATAGTGGAAGCACCCATAATTTTATTCATCGCTGCATTGCCCAAGAAACTCATTGCTACATCCATGCCATCAACAATTTCCAAATCATGATTGCCAATGGTGGTTCCATGAAATGTGGAGGGCACTGTGAAAATGTGCATCTCCAAATCGGTGACTACCACCTAAAATCCCATATGTTTGCTATTGACATGGGCAGTTGTGACATTGTGTTGGGTGCAAAATGGCTAAGGACTTTCAGTCCCATTCTCATGGATTTTAAGGAATTAACCATGCAATTCGACCAGGAAGGCCACCAATATAAATTCTAAGGCATCACAACTAGTTCACATGAGGTCATTAGTTCCCATCGCATGGAAACGTTGCTCAAAAAAGGTCATTCTGGTGTCATTGCCCAACTCCATGCCATACAAGCAACAGAGACACCCCCGATGCTGGAAGACCTCCAAGCCCTCCTTTCTAAACACAAAATGGTATTTTACACTCCCCAAGGACTCCCTCCTTCCCGTCGTATTCATGATCATTCCATTCCCCTTGTACCCAGAATCCTTCCTCCCAATATTCGTCCGTATCGCCACCCCTTTTCACAAAAAAATGAAATTGAGAAAATGGTCCAGGAACTCCTTACTACAGGTGTTATCCACCCTAGTATAATCCCTTACTCTTCTCCTGTAGTCATGGTCATGAAGAAAGAAGGTTCTTGGAGAATGTGTCATGACTTCCGTGCCCTCAACGAACTGACCATTAAAGACAAATTTCCCATTCTTGTCATTGATGACCTCCTGGATGAATTGAGTGGTGCCCAATTCTTTACTAAACTTGATCTTCGCTCGGGCTATCACCAGATATGTATGAAGGAGGCAAACATTCCCAAGATGGTCTTTCGAACTCATGAGGGCCACTATGATTTTTTGGTCATGCCCTTTGGCTTGTGTAATGCCCCCTCCACCTTCCAAAGCCTCATGAATCATGTCTTTCGTCCTTTTCTCTGTCATTTTTTATTAGTTTTATTTGATGATATCCTAATCTACAGCAAAACCTGGACATACCATCTTACTCATGTGGATCAAGTTCTCCATCTACTCTCTCAGCACAAACTTTTCCTGAAACAGTCTAAATGTGCTTTTGGTGCCTCAGAAGTAGAATACTTGGGTCATCTGGTTGGCAAGGATGGCGTCAGGGTGGATCCAACAAAGATTGAAGCTATGCAAGACTGTCTGCACCCAAAGAATCTCAAAAGCTTGCGTGGATTTCTAGGCTTAACAGGTTATTATCGCAAGTTTGTTAAGAATTATGGCAAGATTGCAGCACCTCTCATGGCTGTCCTCAAAAAGAACTCTTTCACTTGGACTCCAGCCATTGCTCAAGATTTTCAAACCTTGAAAATGGCCATGTGCACCACTCCAGTTTTGGGCCTTCCTGATTTCACTAAGACCTTTGTCTTGGAATGTGATGCCTCAGGGAAAGGAATCGGTGTTTTCCTTATGCAAGAGGGTCAACCTTTGGCCTTCACCAGCAGGAAACCATCTGAAAGGAATCTGGGAAAACCCATCTATGAAAAGGAAATGTTGGCTATTATGCATGTTGTTGATCTATGGTTCCCTTATCTCTTGGGGCAACTTTTCCAAATTAAGACAGACCATCAAAGCCTCAAGTACTTTCTGGAACAATGCATTTCCTCCTTGAAACAACAAAAATGGGTGACTAAGCTCCTTGGATATGATTATGAGATCATTTACAAGAACGGAAAAGACAATGTAGTGGCGGATGCACTGTCCCAAAAATATGAATAAGAAGGATACATTTTTCTCTTTCCTTCATTGTACTAGATTGGCTCCAAGCTGTGCGTCAGGAATGGCTACAAGATCCCAAAAGTTTGCATCTAATCCAGCAATTGTAGACCAATGCTCCAGCTCCCCCAAGGTACTCTTGGCTCCAGGATGATCTTTGATACAAAGGTCATTTGTATTTAAGTAAACAATCAAATCTTAAATCCACGGTACTTTCTGAGCTTCATGCTACACCCATAGCGGGGCACTCCGGGTTCACCAAAACCTATGACAGGGTCAAACGTTCTTTCTTCTAGGATGGTATGAAACAGGACATCCATAATTTTTTCACTGAATGTGAGGTGTGTCAATGAAACAAGGGAGAAACAGTCAAATCTCCGAGCACACTACAACCGCTTTCGATTCCACCTACTATTTGGAAGGATATCTCTATGGACTTTATTACCAGCTTACCCAAATCGGGAAATAAATCAGTCATAATGGTGGTTGTGGATCGCCTTTCCAAGTATGCTCATTTATGCGCTCTTCAACACCCATTTACTGCATCCACGGTTGCTCAAATTTTCATGGACCAGGTCTTCAAGCTTCATGGCATGCCACACTTTATTGTTTCTGATCGTGACCCAACTTTCACAAGCAATTTTTGGCAAGAACTGTTTAATCTACAGGGCACCCAATTGCATCTAAGCATAGCTTATCATCCCCAGACTGATGGTCAAATGGAAGTTGTCAACAAGTGTTTGGAAACATATCTAAGGTGTTTTGCCTCTCAAAAGCAAAATCAATGGGCTCAATGGTTACCCCTATCTGAATGGTGGTACAACACTTCCTACCATACAACTACATGCATGAATCCTTTTGAAGTGGTATATGGATAGAAGCCCCCTTCAGTTATCTCATACTTACTGGGTACCTCGAATGTCTAGGTGGTTGACCAAACACTTACAGTTCAAGAGGATATTCTTTGTACCCTTAAAGAGAACTTGGTCATGGCATAGAATTGTATGAAGCAACAAGCAGATCAAGGTCACTTTGAACATCAATTTGCAGAAGGGAATCAGGTGTTTCTGTGACTGCAACCATACAAGCAAACTTCCCTCAAAGTCGAGCAGTGTCAGAAGCTAGCACCCAAATTTTATGGTCCTTACATAGTTCTCAAGCGAGTGGGACAAGTCGCCTATCAGTTAGCTCTGCCTAGTCAGTCAAAGCTACATCCTATTTTTCACATTTCATGCTTAAAGAAGGTGATTGGAACTAGGTGCCAAATTCAAACCAACCTTCCCGAGTTAGCTGAAGAAGGATCCATTTGGCTACAGCCAAAAGTAGTTTTGGACCAGCGTGAGCGTCGCCTGCATCAGCGAACCATCAAGGAAGTGCTAGTCCAGTGGAAAGATAAAACTCCAGCAGATGCCACTTGGGAACCAGCTACCATTCTGCAGCAGTTTCCACATCTCAAGCCTTGAGGACAAGGTTGTTTTTAAGGGGGCAGACATGTTAGGGTCCTAACCCGCACATAGGTATATCAATATATTCAGATGTAATAAAGTTCAATATTAATAAGGCCTTTCAATAAAATAGAATAAGGTGGATGTAAGAAGACCTAATAGAAGCTTCCGCTTCTAGAAGGATCTTCCTCTAGATGCTTCTCTTGATAGACATATTTAGTATAAATAAGGGTCGAGGGTATGAAAATCCTAGCTTGGATATTATTTTAACAGAGCGTTTCTTGACTAGAGGTTACCCCCTCGAAGAGGCTCATGAACATTGCTTTCTAAATCAAAGTGTTATTTCTATTGTTGTTCTTATATCATTTCTGTGTTATTGTGGAGATTATGTTGGTTATAGTATTGTTATTCTTCCATTTCTAGCATTTTATTTTTGTTCTGCAGAATTTTTATATCTGGAATATGACAGGCTCCATGGGAGCCATGGCAACAGCAAACCTTTTTACCGTGGAGAACATGAGAACAAGGATAAATAAGAGTAACC
>JASDQU010683532.1:49218-60510 GCA_032191745.1 Picea mariana
GAGGCAGAATGGGTTAGCTCGATAATCATTCAAAGCAAGAAAGACATTGAGGATATTAGAGTCTATTTGGACTACAGAAGCCTCAAATCTTCCTGTGTGCACGAACCTTTCCCAACAACCTTTACCGATGAGGTGCTAGAACAGGTTGCGGGGAAGGAAGCATACTCATTCACAGATGAATTTTCAGGATACCATCAAGTCAGGATTGTTGAAGTAGATAAAAGAAAGACCACATTCATTACATAATTGGGATCTTTTGCATACAATGTAATGCCATTTGGTTTAAGGAACGCCCCAACATTTTTCTCCAGGATTTTGATAGCAACCTTTAGAGAATTCATTCACAAATTTATAGAAGTCTATATGGATGATTAGACAATATATAGCCTACTTAAGGAACATGTAGAACTGCTAAGTCTAATGTCTGACAGATGCAGAGAACTACAAATCTCATTAAATCTCAAAACGTGTATCTTCTGTGTGCCACATGGAAATCTATTGGGCCACATAATATGCCGAGAATGAGTATTGGTAGACCCAGCCAAAGTTGTGGTCATTGTGAATATGACACCACCTACAAGTGCTAAATAATTGTGCTCCACACTAGTACATACAGGTTACTACCGCAAGTTCATTCAAAGATATGCCAACATTACTGCACCTCTGGAAAACCTCCTGAAAAAGGATGAAATGTTCCAATGGACTCCTAAATGCGATAAAGCATTTGAGACACTCAAGGAGAAACTCATTATAGCACCGATTCTGATATTTCCAAAATGGGAGAGGGAATTTCATGTCCATGTAGATGCCTCCAGAATTTCCTTAGGAGCTATCTTAGCACAACCTAGAGATGGAGCTATGGATCACCATATCTATTTTGCGATTTGAAATTTGTCGCAAGCAGAATACAACTACACAACAATAGAAAGGGAAGGGTTAGCAATGGTTTATGCTTTATAGAAATTTAGACATTATCTATTAGGATCTAACTTCAAATTCTTCACTGATCATTCCACACTAAAATACCTAGTTAATAAATTTATGTTGGAAGGGAAAATTTGTAGATGGCTGCTATTATTTCAGAAATTTTCCTTTGAAGTCATCATCAATCCAGGATGATGCAACATTAGACTCGACCATCTATCTAGGCTAGAGTTAGGAGAAAGTGGTGGAGCAGTGGATGACCAACTCCTATATGCAGACTTGTTCAGGATTGACACCGTATCGGAATATCCAGAGGACATAGAAACCTTTCTCAGTACAGGGGCCTATCCTGAAACATATTATGCAACCAAGAAGCACAATATGGTCGTTAAAGAAGTTGATTACCAAATGATCATCGGACAATTGTATAAAATAGGACTAGAAAACATTCTCAGATGATGTGTCCTAGATCATGAAAGTTAGGATATACTCTAGGAATGCCAAAGTGGAATCACAGGAGGCCATGTAGGAGGAAAGGTCGTGCCACAGAAAGTTCTACAAGAAGGACATTGGTGGGCCACACTATTCAAGGATGCAAAAGTATACGCCAGATCGTGCAATGTTTTTCAACGGGTGGGAAAGCTGTCATGATGAGATGAACTACCAATACAACCAGTTAGAGCTCTATAGGCATTTGAGAAATTAATTGACTTCATTGGACCAATCAACCCCACATTCAAACATTCAAAGGCCAGGTACATCATTAACACGACTGAATACCTTACCTATTGGGTAAAAGTAGCAGTGGTACAGGACTATTCGACAAACATTGCTGGCAGGATCATTTTTGAGAATATCATTACCCGGTTCGGATGTCCCAGAATCCTAACTAGTGATCAAGGAGCTCATTTCATTAGCAACACTATAGAAACACTTACAATATAATTTCTGATCCATCACAAAAGAAGCCCATACCACCCATAGGCCAACAAAACAGTTGAAGCCTTCAACACGATTCTAGAAAAGGGACTAACAAAGGTCTGTTGCGCAAACTAGGAGGACTGGGATGATAGAGTTCCAGCTGTACTATGGGCCTATAGGACAACCACAAAGAAAATCCATAGATACACACCATTCCAATTAGTCTACAGGAGAGAGGCAGTCATGCTTGTAGAGTTCATCACTCCAAGCCTGTATATTGCACAAGTCACACGTTTGACAGAAGAGGAAGCAGTGGCGTAGAGACTTGCGGAGCTCCAAGAACTCGAGGAAACCATATTTCTAGCAGACTTCCACCAGTCGGTTGAAAAGGAAAGACAAAAATCTTGGCATGACCGACACATTAAGACAAAGGTATTCATAGAAGGGGACAAGGTGTTACTCTACAACAACCGATACCAGAAGCATCCTCTCAAGATGCCTATGCACTGGTTGGGATGCTTCATAGTTGTGGAGATTCGACCCTCAAGAGAAGTCAGACTTGAGCAACTAGATGGTGTACTACAATCGGGATGGGTGAATGGTGCTCACCTGAAGCCCTACCTATCTCAAACCTGAGAGAGAAGAACAGTCACTCCAATCAGAAGGAGCTTGTACAATAGATAGATTTGAGTTTTGTTTTCTTTCTGAAATTTTGTAAATACAATTAATAAAGTCCATATACGCAGTATTGCACCATAACACATAGTTCATTTGTTTGTCTAAGTGTTGGTTGATACAAAACCGACAACCCAAAAGTACAGGACCTGAAGCATAAGAGACTCCATTAATGACAATCATTAAAGATGACGGGGACAACCTTTATGGTCGGAGGGGCCATGAATCCAAATCCAATCCGAGTCATAGGCCATGCAAACCCAGTCTAGTCATAACCTTTATTTCCATTCCAGTACCCCATTTGATGACCGTTAAGCCATAAATCCGCATTATGCCAAGATGTCATTGAAGCTCGTGCCGAAACTCCCACCCGTCAAATAGAAAGGTCTCAAATCGGCCACGTCCCTATTCCACCAAAATAAGTAAATACCAAGATCGCGAATAGGATTGACCTTGATTAAACTATCTCGTCGGACAACTCACATATGGATTGCGTCCATAAGGTCATGGTGAGTCACAGTTACTGCTAAAACTTACTTGTTAAGACACGTATAAGGCTATCAGAACTCAGACGAGAATGTAATGTTTCTAAAAAGAGCATAGCCATTTTCGAACTCAGCAGTGTGAACCAGTTGGTACCATTTCAAAAGCTGCAAACGTAACCCTAGTTTTTACTTTCCACAGAAGTGTGAATGTCAAGAGCCATAGTAAGGTGAAGCACCATGACTAAATAAGAGGTACCAGATGAGCCCTACGACCCCTGGGTCGAGATCGTGGGCGATCTCAAAGGGAAGGTAGAGCACGTAAATCTCCTCGACCTTGACCTCAAGGATTCAACCTTGTTCCCACAGATGCATACGTATGTCTTTTGGGATATAGTATCGTATGGATTTGGAGGAATGAAAGTATTACCGAAAGAAGAGTTCATCAACTTATTTAACTCGACCATCATGAACCAGATAGATTTACCAGTCTTTGGCACCATAGGTGAGATTGCGCACTGCATTTAATTTATGATAAGCATGGTGCATGATAGGAGTCTATGGTTGGATAAGTGATATCCAATCCATGTTCAATACATCCAACATATTACTGGACTATCCTCCCAAGGAGAGGATGTGTTGAAGGGATTCTAGGGTCCCGGTAAGCATGGGAAAAAGAAATGCGAGCTTATCCTATACGAGAAATTTAACATGAAGAGAGGAGGATGCACAATAGTAATTGAACTAATACTGCCTGAGATAGTCTGGATGGGCTGCTACATCATATCCAACAAGGTTATGAGGTCTTACTATAAGGGATAATGCACTCTATATGTGTTATCAGTTGCCGACTTTTGCGCAAATGGAGCAGTGTTCAACTGGTGTAGTTTCTTGTTGGAGGAACTACTAGTAGATTGCAAGAAGCACAGGAGAAGGGATGAACCTTCACCTATGGATACCTAATTTTGGCATTTTCAATGTTCAAATGGATGCCACCTATGGGAAGACAACCAACAATACCAGATAAGGGGCGCATGGCGAATATGTTCGATCCATGGTAGTCCAAACAAGACTCGGAGAACACAACACTCAACAACGTAACATTTTCCAAATGGTATAATGGGATGATAGACGTAATGCAGAGGCTACGCATCTTGCAGGAGCTCCTCAACTATAACACAAGGAATATCACCTTCAACATGAACCGACACAATACATTCGTCTGGCTGAGACATGTCAGCAAGGAACATTTCCACACAAGGATGCTACCATTCTATTTGGATGAGGAAGCCTTTAATAAGGAAGTCATGTCCTAGCCAGGAGTCAAACACAACCAACGTAAATCAGGAATGCATTACATTTTTCCTACGGATCTCCTAAAGAAAAAAGACAACGAACCAGGAGAAGGACCAAGTTCAGGCCCCGAGAAGAAGAAGCCAGACACTCTGGCACAAGTAGACTTCGAGGAGGGAGAAGAGATACAATAATTAGAGCGGAGAAAAAGACTGGCCCACCGATAGCTGCTAGACAATGTTGTGCTATCAGTTGCGCAGATTAACCAGATCTTAGGTGTTGTGCTTGGTACCAAACCATTGGTGAAGAGGCCCAGAACCGACGTCTCTCCAAACAAACCCCTCAACCCACAACCCCTTTCATTTTCCTCTCCCCACACCCAGGCCACGACCAAAGTCACCACTATCATTGATATTCAGAATGACCCGAAGATAGAAACATTTCCATCCACAATCATCACTAAGAAACCCCCACCACTCCAATTGCCAAAACTCATCACTGTCAGCCCACATTAGACCATGACCTCAGAATCGATGCAGCTCGATCCACGAGAGATAGTGGAGCGATGACTCCCACAAATAACCAGAGAATTACCCAACCAAGATCAGAAATTTTTGGCCTCGACACCAAAGCCTTTGAGCTGAGCATGACACTGGATGATCTGAATCCATACGCCCAGGAACAACAGCCTGAATATTCAGCATAATAAGAAGACACCCGAGCTAGAGAGAATTCAGAACCTGACAACAACCAACAAATCACCTCACCAGCCAAAGGTGAGGGTGCCCAAGAAATCACGACACATCCACAAGAAGCACTGGAAGAGCTGCAGATAATAGATGTGCACAACGAACTAGAAGCGAAAACTATGTAGGATACAATAGCTATGTGAGCACAAATGGAACAGGTTCTCCAAAATCCTCAACAATGTGCAAACTTGATGCAAATCTACATAGACAGAACAAAGGTTCTGAATCTTTTTCCAGCATATCTAAGGTTTATAATCGCACTAGTGCCACCAATGGAGGAAGAGGTATAAACTCACTCTGACCATTCAATGACCAGTGGACTCCCACTACAGACGTGAGAACCCATCGAAGAAGATCCTTCATATACCGACTTGGTACACTGGCTAGCGCCACAATTATTTGGACTAATCAGGGCATCCATGGACCAGTTGGAGAAAAGACTCTAGGAGGCCGAGATATCTGTCGAGATTGTAAGGAAGGAACAATTCGTTGTGCACACATACCGAATTTTGACCAAATTTAGCAGGCCGACAATGAACTAAACACACTCTATGAGGCACAGTCTGTAGCCAATAAAGAGCTATGCAATTTTTGACCGATAATTCAGACCGCCTATATGAAAATGCATCAGGTCGACGCAACAGTCGATTCTGAGTGGAACTCATTGGTTGTGGCCAAGACAAAGGAGTAAAACAAAGAGACGACCCAACAGTTCCTTGCAAAAGAATCACCCCTTGCCCAGAAATGACAGGACAAAGTTGAAAGATTTCAAGGAGTAAAGCACAGAGCATTAGAGTTGGTACCAGAATTGGGCCCTTTTTTTGAGGAGGTAAAGGAAGAAAAATCACAAACAGAAGAGCCCAAAGAAGAAGAAAACATGGACAAGGGAAAACAACAGATGCTCCTAGAGGATTTGAAAGAACCAAGAGATTGAATCGAGGATGAGTCAAGGATTGTGGTAGAGCCTGTTGGGCCCTTCATTTTTGAGAAATAAGTCCCCAAATTTTTGACCAAGCACAAGTTGTGAAAACTCCATCATAAGCTGGGAGAAAGAGAAACATAAAGCAATTGTGGAAGACAGCGCAACGCCATCAAAGAAACAAACGATTGCAACAAAACAAGAAAGCATGCAATCCAAGAAGGATGTCACAACCCAACTATATATAGGACCGAACACAATTTTAAAATGGTTCATTCACTTGTTCATTAGCTCGTTCGCTCATCAGTTGGTTCATTAGTTCATAATTCAGTTAGTTGAGTTGAGTTAGGTTGGTCAGAGTTGCCTAGATTTTGGGATTAGCTGTTGATAATTGTTATAAGTTGGGAGAGGATAGGTTTGAGTCTGTAATGAATCAGAACTATCAATTAGATAATTAGAGCTCTGTGACATGGGTCTAAGAGCCAAGAGTCTGTACCAAGCTCCACTATGTAATTCTGAGTCTGTAATCCGAGAAAGATCCAAAAGGATAATATGAAGCAGGATTAAATTAAAAATATGTTGTGTCTTTATATGCTTACTTATGAATTACAATATTTCCTTATGGTCTATGAGCTCTATTTGATGGTTCACTTTAACAGCTTGGTCGCAACCTAAGTAGGTTGGATTCTTGCATTTATGTGGTTCATATCTGTTAATGTCTCTTGCGCAAAGAACACGAATGAGTTTTGACTTCTCTATGGATCCTATTTAGTCTTCTCCCTACCCTTCCCTATCTATTTGTCTCAGCAATGCTTCAGGTGAGACTTCTTCTCTTCGGAGGAGATGAAAATGCCAGTTCTCTAGACTACATGATGCCTTTTGTTGGTAACCTGAGAAGGACCCTAGTCTAATCAAATTCGTGCCAACAGGAGGATACAGGATGAGGCTCTTTATAGAACTTCCTCTAGCAATTGTCATGTTTTCTGTGCAACATCCTATGTATGCATATGTTGTTGAGAGCCATGGTCTTCCCAATATCAATGGGTTTCCATAAAGTCTACTTCTTGAGTTGATAACAAGGAAATCAGTTGGGTATTCCCAAGAGTCGACCAAAATTTCTATATCTTTTAATGTGCCGACTGGTTTAACCACCGAACTATCAACCAATTCTAACATAATTGAAGTAGGTTCGAAGGAGGTGATACCCAGGATGTTACAAGTTTCGATGGTCAGAATATTGATGGCTGCCCCCAAATCCACCTAGTGTATATGGAAATAAATATCCTTGTATCTGAACTGTCACCATGAGATTCCCTGGGTCTATATACTTGACCAACTCTTGCTTACCTAGAAGAAGATCAGACAAAGCTCCTACGACGTGAAAATTTGATGGATTTTTAGCTTTCCTAGCAGGCTTCTTCCCACATAATTCTTTAATTGTTTTTGCATTAATTGGGATGTATTGTAGATCTTGTAGGAGTGGGATCTTAACATATAGATTCTTTAGTTCCCCGACGATATCAAAATTAGGATATACGATTGGTTTTTCTATAATTAGCCTCTCGGGAAATGGGGGAGGAGGAATTACGTCTCCGTCAAGATTTTGTTGCTTGAATGTGTTTCCCCCCTGCTCTGTTTCTTCTGTTATAACCACAGTCGATGGTTTTATTGCTAGTTGTATATTATTCTCATTCTCCTGATCTTGGTGAATGTTACTTTATTTAGGAGAAATTATGTGCCCTGATCTCAACCGGATTTTGTTTCACCCTACAGAGTTGATTTCCCCCTCCAAATTCTCAAAAATTTGCATGAGCTGGGCTAGTCTATTATTAGGATTTGGTTTGGGTTGAGATGGAAATTGAGGGTGCATTTGATGTTAAGGGTTCTGGGGTAATTGAAGTGGGGCTTGTAAAGTGGGATGATCTTGAGGATCCATCCCCATAGGCTGATTGGTCAATCCCATGGGGAACTGCCGATTTTAATTCCAATTGGGGGATTGGGAAGCTGTGTTAGTCCACTAAGAAGGATAGGGGTTGTTATTTCAATTCTACCAGGATGGGGTAGGATATTGTGAGTTAGGCAAGGTGGGATTTTCATCTGGTTGATTTGGCCAGGTGGGATTTGCATCTATTTGATTTAGCCAAGGTGGAGTAGGATATTGTTGGGACTGCTAGGTGGGGTTGGCAAATGGTTGGCCCTGCCATGCATTCCTAGAATTATGCTACTGATTATACTGCCTAGAAAAGAAAGAAGAGGGGTCTTGTAGCATACCTGTGGGACGAGCCAACCATTGGCGATGCCGAGCCATCAGATATACCAGTTTTGTTTCCTCTTCTACTTCTTTAAAGACAAATTTCAGTCCTGGGAGTGATGGACATTGTTCTATCACATGGTCTTTGGCACAGATGGCACAAATCCAAACCAAATCCAAGGGACATTCCCTTGGACCATGTTTCCTTTTGCATTGGTGGAAACATATGGCCAACGACTATTCTGCTTCTTCTTTTTTCTGTTTAGCCTATAGAACATCCAATTGTGTAGTCAGAGTTCTCAAAATGTCAGTTTTAAAATTTTCTAAAAGATTACCAACTTCTTCTCGGATGATGCTCCCACTAGTAATGTTACTACTTCTGGTGACGGGGGCTTGTATTCCTGATCTGGTTCGTGTACTTCCTCGTGAACACTTGATGCACAATTGGACAATGTTATCATAAGTTTCTTGATAAATATCATCTTCTCCCATTAAATTCAATGTTTCTACCCATTCATCCTTCATACCTTTTATTAAAGTGGCTTTAAGTACCTCACCTGGTAGTGTACCATAAGGTGATCTCTACAAGTTATATTGAAACCTTTCAATATATTCTTCTAATGTTTCATTTTCTTTTGTAATCATTTTAAAGATTTCCTCTTTTAGATCACCGGTTCTACAGTAATCTTGATGTTTTGCAAGGAAGGCTTGTTTCATTTCATCCCATGAATTTATGTTTCCTCTTCCTAGTCCCATAAACCATTGCAAAGCTACTCCTTTCAAGGTGGAAGGAAATAGTTTCAGTTTCTAGGGTTCAGAGGTGTAGTCATAGCCTCTACATAGGACATCAAACTCGAATAAGAATGCATCAGGGTCCTTTGATATCAATCCATGAAAGGTTGGAAGATTCTGTAGTGGAATGGATTTCATTAGGGCATTAGCAACTGAATCAACTATAGGATATTCCAAAGTGGAAGTATGGGTTCATGGTTGATTTCATTGTGCCATTTGGTCGAAAATATGCCAATAATATTCAGGGACTTCTTGGCCTGGGCGTTCTATTCGAGGTGGTTGATTATTTGGTCCCTTAGGAGACTTAATCGCACTACCTCTATCTAGGATTTCAAGTATTCCTTCTCCTATCAGGATCATGGGAGATCCAGGTTTAGGTGGTGGTGGATTTGCCTTAGCTATTGCACTAGTCTCCCCTTCTCCTCCTTCCAAATAACAAGAATTTCCCTCGTCTAAAGGACTGAGAGGCGGAGTATGTGTATTTTGGAAACTTTGCTCAATCCCTTCAGTTCTGCTATGAACCTTAGCATGAGCTACAGTTGGTGAATTTTCTGCTTGAGGGATTTGGGTGGATCCTTTTCGATGTCCAACCGAGGCTTGAGATTCAGCTTTTTGGATAATTTTGTCTATGTAAGTGCTCCTTCCAGGGGGCACCGAGCCCTGGGCTTTTGTAGTCTTTGGTGGTTTTTTTGGTTTTTCAGGTTCTTTCTTCTTAGTCATACACACAAACACAAATTCTATGCACCTATATAACCTCTATGCGTCAACTGAATGTAGGTTTTGGCATAAGCATTTTACTTGTTTCCTACGTAGGTTCTTACCTTTAATTTTCAATATCTCATCCTCCAGAGATGCAACCTATACTATCTTTGACATTGTCCACGACAACGACGCCAAAATATTGGGCTCTAAAGATGTCCTAAAAAAAACCTTAGTTTGACATTATTTTATCAACCAAAGATTCATCTTTTCTTTCAAGAATATCAACAAAGTCTATGCAGATAGTTGTAGAGGTTAAAATCATGTATTTAAATCTAAGTTTATCAATAATCAAGTTCCTCACACATTCATTAAAAACTCTGAAACTAATATATTACTCAACAAAATTGTAATATGATCAATAACATACTATGAATTAAAGGCATTAACCAATTTGTTGAATTCATCTAGCTAAGAAATGGTAATTTAATCTATGAAATTACTTAATAAACCAATCTATAAATGATTATCTAACCTACTGGAAAAGAACAGCTAAGTACTGTAAAATTGAGAAGGAACATCAAATGCATATTTAAGCGAAAGGAAAAACAATTGTAATTTTAATAAAAGGAACAACGTATGTGAAAATGAGAGGAACTTTCAAGCAATAAACTACAGCAATGGGAAATGGAACAACAATCGATAACCTTCAAATGAAGCATCTACCCTATGTAATTAAATAGCATAACAAATTTATAAAAACATAAACACACTCGCGCATTTATCTTAACTGTTGCAAAGAAAATTAAATCACAGACTAAAATAAAATTGATATGATTACAGATTGAGACAGTAACTCCTTCCAAATGGGCCCACGGTCTTCAGAAGGTACTACTGCTAAAAAAAATAGTATGCAAAGATGATTAAAACGCTCAAGGCTTTCATTAATTCCATAGTTGGTAAATCATTTACAATGGACTGCTTGTACAGAGAAATTCAGAGATCCGAATGATTGAATAAATTTCTTGGATATGTCTCTATGGTTCATTACCCTCTATATATTATAATGACATGGTTAAATTAAGCTATCACGAGGATAGGGAGATCCTTAGGATTGATTCTAATATTTATAAAGATTACAAAATAGAGAGTCATTCTTCCTCAAAACCACTTTGTGCCTGATTTCTTCAATCTCCAATAGTC
The DNA here is from genome assembly GCA_032191745.1 of Picea mariana. Lineage (NCBI taxonomy): Eukaryota > Viridiplantae > Streptophyta > Pinopsida > Pinales > Pinaceae > Picea > Picea mariana. The sequence continues at coordinate 60,127 of JASDQU010683532.1, forward strand.
TATGCATCTTCATAATCTTCTTAGCTATCTTGGGTTTAACAATAATTGTCCATTTCTACAATAAAATCAAACAATCCAACCAAAATTCAGACATTATCTAATATCACTCAATAACATGTCTAGAAGACTTTTTAATCGTTTTATTTGCTAATTATTTCTAATTAATAGAGAAGTAAATCAAGAATATATCATAAACCATGGTAATAAGGAGGATATTTGTACCTTTTTCTCAACTCAACACCAAGTAACCAACATCCCCCTACAACCTGTGGTCATCAAATTCCTCTTTCAACAGTGGGGGTTGGACGTGATCGAGGAGATCAATCCTAACTCATCCCAACTGTACAAATACATATTGACAACTACCGAATATTTCACCAGATG
>JASDQU010683532.1:60573-75141 GCA_032191745.1 Picea mariana
TGTGTTATTGTGGAGATTATGTTGGTTATAGTATTGTTATTCTTCCATTTCTAGCATTTTATTTTTGTTCTGCAGAATTTTTATATCTGGAATATGACAGGCTCCATGGGAGCCATGGCAACAGCAAACCTTTTTACCGTGGAGAACATGAGAACAAGGATAAATAAGAGTAACCACATAATAGCTCAATTGCAAGATCAGTTAAAGAATACTGAGAAAAAAATTAGAGAAGAGTTGAATAAAAGCTTGGAGCGGGCCAGAGTTGTTGAAAGGAAAGAAATTCAATCACTCAAAACTAGCCTAGATGAAATGAACCAGAGGATACAAGCAAGTCAGGTGCAAGTTACTCAGCAAAAGGAGCTTGTAAAATAGCTATAGGCTAAGTTAAATTTGACAGAAGGTTGGGTTGTAGACTTAAATTCTTTCCAGACCCTCTCGCTAGAAGCACATACAAAGATAGAAGCCGAGCAGTAGAAATTGATCTCCAAAATAGAGATCATCCAGGATTACTTTCAAGAGGTAAGCAAATCCCTTGATAATATTATTTTACTGGAAAAGGAGGCTAAAGAAGCAAGGAATACCTTTCAGAAATCAGTTGCATGTTCAGGAAACAGGGAGATGTCGAAAAATCTAAATCTTTATGTCACAGAACAAATAAGAGGAGACATCATTCTCAAGGTATGGGAAACGAACATAGTCGAAAACAAGAAGATAGTTAAAGAAATCAAAGACGATTGTGAGGGAATATTTTATTCTTTAGATAAGAAAATGTTAGGTATTGAAATAAATGGTTGCTCTGATCCACTGGGGCAGATAAACATTATGAAATAACAGTTGAACTGCAAAGAGGGCTTGAAGGAGACTCAGGCGAAAATTTCATAGTTGAATGAAATCGATGCCAACCTGATAGACAAATGGTTGGTACAGCCTAAATTAAAGTTGCAAGTGATTAGGTTTACCGATAAAGGTTTTGAAGACCAGTTTCCAAAGGTCCAAAGAAATTTTTATCTGTTTGAAACTAAGGATCTTCCGACACCACCTAGAAATTTTGTTCATTTTCTGGAGAAATGTATTGAATGTATAGCATCAAAGGAGGGATAGACTTCAACTAAACAGTGAAGTATCGTTTCAAATCTTACACTATTGTAATGATAGACCAACAAAAGTTAATCATGCAACGGTTAAGGTTGCAGTTTTGTAACTATTTTTTCCCCTAAAAGGTAGGAGATTGCTAGCCATCAAGTATTGATGACCTTGTATAAATACAAGGAGAGAAGACTGAAGAAAGGTTTTTTTCTTTCTTTAAAATGGCATTGTGACTGTTGGAGCCGCCCTTATTTTTTACCTCGCGCAATTTTCGATTTTTGATATTTAAAGATCTAAAGTTGCTTTTCTTCTCCTTCCAAAATCATAAAGCTCTGAAATCTTGTCCCATGAATAAGCAATGCTTTGTCACTTTCATAAAGGGTCCATTTTTTGCAAGTATGTTTGCTCTTTTGATTTATTTTGGGGTCTCTCAAGTCGAACACTTTATTTCTCGAATTCACAAGTCCCGAGTCACGAAAATGTGAACTCGGTTCTAATTTTCCATCCGAGGCATTAACTAGGGTAAAACTTTTAACCTCTGATTAGACTTCGTCGGGGTTTCGTGCCTCGGAATCCATCAGACCAGAGTTTTTGTTCTTGCAGCCCCGATAACCGAGAACATGATGACTTTGTGATAACCTTGGTCAGAGACTAAGGGTAAAAAACCAACCATGATTAAATTTGGTTCTTGGCACTTCGTCACTCGGCACTTTCTTTCTTCGAGTTAAGGTGTCCAAAAATCTGATTCACGAAGTTGCGACATAATTACAGCGATATTAATTAAGCTCCTAATCTAAGATTTTCTTCTCTTAATTCGAGTCTTAATTATCGCGATATCGCAACTCAGCATATCATTCTCCCAAAATTTTATCTTCGAATTCCCGATTCACGATATGGCGATTAGGTTAGTTATATAATTAAGAATGCGCCAAATCACGGTTATTATTAATTAAGTAAAAATCGGCACTCGCAACCTCGCGAGTTGAAGACTCAATTTGTTGAAAGAAAATCCATGATGCAGCGATGGGCGAGAAAATAGTTAAACGTTGTTAAATTTGAAATTTTAAAATATAAGCGAGATACGTCCCACGTATCGAGGTTGGCACACTTCATGAGGAATTTACTTGCTCTCCATAACCCGATCGCATGTCAAGCCGCCGAACATTGATGACATTAATGAAGAATTAGGGTAAATCTACGAATAAATAAAGATCAGATTTTTACATTAAATTTGGTTTTATTTGCGATTTGACAGACTTATTTATAAAGGTACAGAGTTTTCAAATATATACGAGAGCTTCATTTATTTTAAAACATTTCTCATAAGCGCATAGAGCTCACCTTGCTCCGAGGGAACTCATTTCCACATGTATACACAGGTTTATTGCAGAAGAGCGAAAAAGCAAGCGTCAGCCATGGCCCCAAGGAGAGCAGCGAAAGTAAGTGTCGAGGTTGCAGCGCAGGGTCCAGAAAACGTCGCAGATACTTCACCACGGACAGGTGGCTCAGTACCCACCTGGTCGTTTATTTCAAACATTCTGCAATCTGAGTTGGTAAACTATTCAGACTCGGAGGATGATGACTATGATATTGCAAAGGATGACCTGAATACTAAGTAAAAAACAATTGTTCAGTCAGGAATGCACCTAGTCGCAACCAGACCTCGGTTGCTCCCATACTACGACATGATCCGATGGGCATTGGATCACATCGACCTATTCTCCAGAACTATCGTAAATGACTGACAGGCCATGGTCAGGACTTTTAGGCCCGAGCATATCCAATCTATGTATAATCTCCTGGAAACTTCTGAATACACATATGGCAAAGAATTCCTGGCGGACTTCAAAAAGAAGGAGTGTGAAGAATATGACAAAACCATGCCAGGATTGATAAAAGATTGGGTTTTGCGTCCCGCAACATTCAGAGCGAATGACAAGGGCATGTATTCAATTTCTTCGTTGGAGCCACAATACATGTATGTGGTGATGATGACTTGTCGTCTTTTCGGATGGGAGGATACCACGCATTTTTACATCCAGTGGGTACCTCTCATCTTTCGGGTAGCAGAAGGTTCCTCATTCAATTGGGCGAAAATTCTCTCCGATAGTTTAATCAACAGGATCACAGAGTACCGGGAGCAAAAAGCAGTCGGGAAACCATCTGGATTCTTCATGTCCGCGTATATCATGGACGGGATATGCTCCATGATGCCTTTTCCTTTGATGAATTGGGCTTGGATTCCAACCCAAGAGAAAACTGTTCATGAGTACCATGACAAGATGTGGGAAAATAACGCAAATAAGTTTGTTTATGAGATTTTCAACTGGGTGATGGTGCCCCCACACATCACCCTTTTTGGTCTTTCGCCACCCCGCATCTCAGATAGCATTGCTGTGAATCTGAGCCATATTGCAAACTGGTACGTAGAAGAAGAATTCTCCTATTTGAGAGTTTTCGGAGCAGCTGTCCCTCCTCTGGCGCTACCGCTTTTCATTCCCGACAAGCTGGCCTGTCATGAGATTGCACGACAAACAGTAATCGGCGGAGTAAGTAAAGAGATCAAAGCGTCATCAAAGAAGGTATGGTCATTTTTCCCTGTTCGGCTTAATTCCTATTCCTTATTAGATTTCAAACATGCTAAGGTTGAAGCTGCAACCTTAGAAGATTTGAGCCTAGTCTCTATTGAGTACAAAAAGCATGATCCGCAGAGAATTGTAAGCACCCATTTGGGGAATTGTGGATTAAAGAGGTTTGAACACGAGTGTTCACCCTCGGATGATGTTTTCTGAGGGGCGAGGTCCTATTCGGAAGTGCAATTTCGAATCAGATCCCTAGCACTCGAAGATAGGGCCTCTGTTTTAAAATTTCAGGAACATAGGAGAAGATGTCTCCCCGTGGTGCTGGGAGGTTTCGGACTTTCCAAGGACAAAGAAAAGGAGGTTGAAAGTTCTGCGGGGCAAACTTCTAATCCCAAAAAATGTCAGGAAGGGGAGCAGGAGCAGAATCTCGAACAGGGAAAGATTCCTGAGCAGGAGAAGAATCCTGAACAGTACAAGAGTCTCGAACGGGGGAAAAGTCCCAAGCAGGAGAAGAACATTGAACATGACAAGAGTCTCGAACAGGGGAAAAGTCCCGAGTAGGAGAAGAATCCCGAGCAAGAGAAGAATCCAGAGACAGGGACAGAGACGAAGACCTCCAATCCTCTGAAAGAACAGGACCCACTCGTCACACCAGGGAAGGGGGCGAAGCAGATCGGATAGCCCATCACCTCTGTCACACCCTTGCAGTCATCTCAGAGAGGCGTCAGCGAGGGATGGATATTTGGTGAAGAACTAAGACCTATAAGGGCAGAGGAACTCCCCCCTAATGAGTTCTTTTTTGACAGAAAGAGAAAGGCTGTGGTAAAGCGGGAATTTTATCAAGAGGGAGAGTCCACTGTTAAAAAATTCAAAGCAATGACAGATGGAAAAAACAAGAAAAGTGATGAATTCACCACAGAGATAGCAGGGATGCTGGGAGCGCATGCGTCAGTGAACCAATTCTCGGTTACGATGTTGAAAAATCAGCTCAAGAGAAAAAATCGATTTATCAAGACTATTGAAGCTCGAGTGGCTTCGGCTGTGGAAGACGCTAAAAGTCAAGCGAGTGGAGCAATAGAGCTGGCCCAATTGGTCGATAAGAAATAAATTGAAGTCCTCAAGACCAAGATGGAACAAGCAAACTCAGTAATCCGAGAGGGTCGAGTGCAGTCAGGTCAGCAGAGGGATACGATCACATAGTTACAGGCTCAGTTAGAGGTCGCAGGCAACAATGTGATCGACATCGAGATTGTTAAATCCCGAGCAATCGACATTCGCAGCAGGATCTTTTCTGCTCAACAGAGTCTGCTAAACAAAGTAGGGGAATTTCAAGGAGATTTCATGTTAATGCATCAGATTTTTGAGAATCTGATTGTCAAGGAAAGAAACGCAGAAGCTGCTCGGATCGCCTTCCAAGAAGCAGTGATAGCCACCAACAATAGGTTTTCAGCAGGGTCTCCCGGGCTCACCATTGTTGAACAGACTAGGGGAAATATTTTGTTAAAAAATTGGGAGCATGGTATTACTTTAAGCAAGGAGTAGGCTCAAAAAGTGACAAATTCACTAGAAGAAACTTTCAAATCCATAAATGGTGAATTGTTGGGAATGGAAAGTGGGGGTGACACAAAGACACTAAGGCAGATGAACATAGAGCGGATCTCCCTCGACATGAAGGAGAAAAATGAGAGAAATTTGGCAGAGATCTCTAAGATAGACAAGGTAGACATAGCTCAAATTGATGGACATTTGATTCAGCCCAGCATACAACTCAGCGCCCTTGATATGGTTGATGCATATATGGGGAATAGACTTCCACAATTAGCCCGAGAGTGCTACTTTGCCGAAGCCATTTGTCAAGCAGAGCCGTCACAGCTTATATCCCAATTCATGGAAAAATGTAGGATATGCACTGAGTCTATGCAAAGACAAGCACCTGGCCCTTTTTGAAAATAAAGTAGAAGAGATGGAGTGTTTTCGCTCCTCACAGCTATCAAGCGGAACTTTCACAACTTGTATCTAGTTTAGGGACAGATGTATAATATGCACTAAGTCATGTAAAAGCAGGCAGCTGGCACTTTTTTGAAAATAGGAGTAGGGAAGGGAAAATTTGTATAAATAGATCACCAAAAGAAGAACCAAGGGCTGGACTTTTTGGTAATGAATGTAATAGAGATTTTGCATCAAAGAAGTTAATACAAGCAATTTGAAGATTCCCGATTCTGTCACGACTGTGTTACAAGTTTGTTTCGTTATGTTTTCTTGTTTCTTTTCATTTTGCTCTACATAATTGACGTGTATCACTATAACTTAGTACGACCACTACTATAGTGAAAGGATTTTAAATTTTTGTAACTGTTTCTTATCTTTCCTCTGCACTAGCTATTAGCAGGTGTAAGACCAATTCGCATTTACAGAATTTTATATTTATTTACACTATGTCAATTATTTCTATGTCAATTTCTTCTTCTGTGTATGTATGAGCTTTCTACTAATAGGAACTTTACGTCACCCACAGCTAAATGTTTTTCTCTCATTCCACATCTTTACTGAAAAATAATACAGTTACGGAAAAGTGCCTTCAATTTGCATTTCTATTTTGTTCTTCATGCAAAAATTTCTCTTATTTCGACTAAATTGAAACAGCGTTGAAATCTCACGTTAAATCATTTCCATACTGATACTGTACCTCAATGACTGTCCCTGCAGCTATTCAACCTAATATTCAACCCAGACTTTCTAATCAAAACCATATCGCCTTAAATATTTTCGATACAATCCTTAAAACTGCTAACACCCAGGAGGAATTAGAACTTTCATGGGCAGCCATTGAGCGTGATATAACTGCTCAAGAGTAGTTGGAATCTAGACAGCGAGAATGTAGAAACCTTCATTAGTTTCCTACACTGAAGGTTAACATATATCTTCGTATTCATATTTTACATACTTTAGGATGCCTTGACATTGTACTTTAAGCCTTAGTATAGAATCAGGAACAACATATTTCTAGCGCCGTTGCCGGGGAGCGAAGTTACGAAATATTTTCCCTGGGAAAACAACAAGTTATTTCGTTGATAGTGTTACTCTTTGATAGTGAACATAGAGTGCACACAGTTTAAGGATTTTTAAAAATCTTTCACTTGGCGACTCCACTAATACACAAACTGGCGTCTGGTAGAAGGCATACCAGACAGAACCCGGATGGCAAGCCAATTACGCCTGTTAATAATCCTGAAAAAATTTTAAAACCGAGAGGCTCGTTTGAGGCAACCGCTTCAATTAATAAACCTAAAAACCCACTTGTAAAGACTAAATTCCCTTCAGAACCTCTTACTTCCTACAGCCCTTTGTCTGATACCAAAGATCTGGAAACAGACTACTCAGAATTTAGGAGTGAGCCACATCAAACTTTCCCATATATAAACAAGGGAAAAGGTCCTTTGGAAAGATCGTTATCATTTGACATACCATCCTTTCTTCATCAGAATTTCCCAGTTCCACCTGATTCAAAAGAGTGTGTTACACCCCCATTTCCTACTCCCAAGTCAATGGCAGGCATTGGACGAGGAGGTGGAGGACATCCAAATGTCCCTCCTCCCGGAGTATTTGCAAAAGTAGCAGTGAGATATGCTCCCCTGGTTTTACCTGTTCCCCTCCATGATTTGCCTGACAACTACATCAAAAATCTTCCTAAGTTCACTGGGGAGGGAGATCTAACCGTAGCCGAGCATATAAACTTCTTTGACCAATTCGCAGACATATGCGGTATTGAGCACGAAGATGTCTATTCAAGACTACTTGTCCAAACCTTCGAAGGACAGGTCCGAACTTGGTTTCGAAGTCTTCCTGCAGCGTCTATTCGGACATATAACGCCTTGGAAGACGCTTTCCTTAGGCAATGGGGAGAGAGAAAGGAACACTTATACTACCTTACCGATTTTGGGTCTTTAAAGAAGAAGAACTCAGAAACAGTTATGGAATTTATTTTGAGATTTAACAAACTGTATAATAAAATTCCAGCCGTTGTTAAACCTTCCGAACCCTCAGCCAAAGTAACCTTTGCGAGAGCTTTCGAACCTGATTTTGCATTACTTTTGCGAGAAAGGAGAGGAGCTACCTTAAATAGAATGCAAGACGATGCTGTCGAAATAGAATCTAATATGATGGCTTCAGGTAAGTTGAAGGCTAAAATAGAAACAGTCAACCGTGATAATAGACGCTATAAGGAACCAGCAGGTCCTTCCGGGTCAAATAGATACACTGACGACAGAGTGGATGATATGGGCCGAATAATTAAAGATCTGTCTAACAAAATCTCTAGGATGGAGTTGGATCATACCAAAGCTGATTCTTCTAACAAAAGAGACTTCAGGAGAAACCCAAATCCCCAAAATCAACAGAGGCAAATAAAGAATGAAGATCAAAAAATACAAGCTCCACTAAAAAACGAAAATTTTATAGGAGCAAGCGACCTCCAAGATTTGGGAGATTCAGAAGATGAAGTTGCATGTTTCGGTGATGAGTGTTCGCAGCCATTTCTGACTAGGGAAGACTATGAGAAATCCTTAAATACTCCTCAACCGTCTAATGAAGAAGAAGAAGGTGATCATACTAACCTCTGCATATCTCAACCAGAAACAGAAATGATAGCGGCTGATTTTCAACCCAGATACAATCTGAGATCAAAAAATAAGCCCACCTCAACTAACCAACCTAAGAAAATCCTGCCAAGCGATCAATCTTTTACTAACACTGAGTAGATTATGCTTCAAGTCTTCAACCAATATGAAATTCTTTGCTTTTACATTTTTTCTTCCAAGCTCTACTACACCTTCTCCAAGTATTTTGGCAGATGAGTCATATCCAAATGCAACATTGCCACCCTTTCTCTTCCAACTGATGAATTTGTCTTAATCCCCGGTCATGTGTGAAGAACATCCATTGTCTATGTACCATTCATCTTCTTCTTTACATTCTTCAGTGGTCAATGGTATTCAACAATCTTCATTGTTTGGAATCTCTTTCCTTATCCATACTATGGTTGGCATAGGGACATCTTCATTCATATATCTGCAATCTCGTGCTTTGTGACCAAGATAATTACATTTGTAGCATGAAATATTTTTGTCCATCAATGGAGAAAATGAACTATAACTTATGTTGACAAATCCACGATTATTTCCATATCTTCTATTTACACCATTCATGTTTCTTGCATATGTGTTCCTTTCATTGATTCTGCAATTAATTGCCTTATGTCCAAAATTTTTGCAAGTATAACAATGACCAAGAAATAAATTTTGATACCTTGGAGTAACTGGTCTTCTTTGTGATGTAGTCCATATTTCCTTCATACTAATTGAAGCTTCTTTGATTCCTGAAGGTAGGATGTCTTCTTGGATATTCATCTCTTCTGTAATCATTGCTTCTTTCTGGTATCCTGGTCCACTTCTCATCAACTGTTTGTGTAGCTCTTTCTTCAACCTTCTTGTTGGTATTTGCATATTCTTTGCATGAAGTTTCACCCATGCATCCAATATGTGTTAAGTCTTTTGGCACTTGAGAGTTTCTTAAGCTCTTCCTCAATGATACAACTTCTTGTTCAAGTTTCTCACAATCTTCTTCTTTCTTCATCATTTGGACATTCTTTACTTCTCCTATTCTTCTTTCTTATTTGAGTAGAGTTTTCAAGGAAATGGTTTCTTCTCTTAGTTTCTCAAAGTCTTCTAATTGTTTCTTCAAGCTTACAACTATCTTTTCACAACTACCCAATTCACTTCTTAGTTTTATTTGCGTGTCTTTGAGCTTGCTATTTTCAATCTCAACATGCTTCAATTTTTTAAGATTCTCATCTTCTTGTTGAATAATTTTTTCTTCATNTCATTGGAATTTTCTTCTTCAGTGTCATTTCTTTCAATCCTTGGATGAGGACATTCAAATTCAACATGACCTGCTCCTTCACAATTAAAGAAAAAGAATTGACCTCTATTTTCTTCTTTGAAATCTGAGATGTTGTAATTTGCTTCAACTTATTCTTCTTCTTCTTCTTCTTCTTCTTCTTCTTCTTCTTCTTCTACTTCTTCCCTTACATAAATGTCTTGTAGCTTGTCCCAAAGTTCTTTTGATGATGCACATGATCCCACCTTGTATTTCACTGAATACGTCAACCCATCCATGATGGTATCTATTGCCAATTTGGTGTTCCTTTTTGCTTCCTTCTGAGCTGCAGTCTTTGGTTTCTTAAAAGCATTGTATCCTAAAGCAACTAAGAACCAAACATCTGCCCCAAGAGATTTCAAGTAAGTTTCCATTCTATTACTCCATTATTCAAAATTTCTTCCATCAAATGGTGGAATCCCATTTGGAATTTTGTATTCCATTTCTTCTTAGGATCTTCCTTCCAGTGGTTAAACTGTACTGAAGGTAACCTGCTCTGATACCAATTGTTGATACTGAGAGGGGGGTGAATCAGTATCAAGTACAATTTAAAACCTTTTTCAACTTATAATTAAACCATTCAATTATATCCAATGATCAATGAAAAATAGTATAAGAGTTACACCAATACACCACAATACACCATGCACAATATATGAGAAATAATCAATAGTTATTGTTCAAGGTAAGTAATGACTTCCAAAGCTAGCTACAGCTTCCAAATGTAAAGGAAGGGATAAACCTCCAAGAGGAAGATACAATCCTCCAATATCAAGAGATATTTTAACTCTCCATCCTTGCCCCTTCCTTACACCCAAGAATATACGAGAGATAATAAAACTTCACATTAAATCATCACCATCAACCAATCATCACATAGAACCTGATAATGCTTCCTAAGACTTCTTCAATTTTTGTAATTATTTAATTTTTGGAGTACTCTGATCCTATAGATAACATTACTCAATGTATTCTCCGAAATGCCTCCAAGTTTCACTCCTTGAATCCTCCCCAAAAATAATTTATAGAAAGAATGGTAGACTTTATTCAATTTTGGTCTATTCAGGAGAGTGAACTTGCACAGAATGTCTCGCACTCAATATTTAACATACGATTCTAAAACTTGCACATAATAAACTAAAGTCTATACTATTTCCAATTAAATTCATCCCACTTCATTTAGATTCTCTGTGAAGAAGTTATGACTATTTTACCCGGAACACTTATTTATTGACTAGCTTCAGGACTGGTCACAAACCCTATGTTCCATAGAGTGTATCTTCATAATTATAGGGAATCAAGAGTTTAACCTTTTACCATAGGTACCTTGATATGTCTTCTCAATACCGTAGCAATTTCACCATTTGAATCATTCTAGAAAAAAAATTGTAGTAAAAATGGTAAGATGACCTGCAAATAACATACCTTAGAACACATCACCAAAAGACTTCATCCTCCCTTGAAATCTGGCCTTCTTTACTTCTGATTTCCTATGAAATTTGACTTGTGTGTCAAATGAATGTATAATTATATTTATTTATACCATTTATGTCACTACCTTTTAACATTAGGGCCGACCTGACACTTTCTTATTTTGTAATTATTTTCTTTAATTATCTTCAGGGCCTACGTGTACTTCCTTCTTCAATTCACTTTTTCGTCTTCAAAAATTCATTTCTCCTCAACCATGAGGATCCATGTGATGTGCCACATACCAAATGAAACAACATGATGTATAATATCCATCCATGGGTGTTTTTCTTGCATGTGCATTGTCCTTCATGTCCAAATACCTTCATCAATATTGCGATCCAAAACCCATGACTAGGGTTGACATCAATGACAACAACCAATATTCCAACAATTCGTAGGGAAATTTTCTCATGAAAAAGTGAACACAAGGTACTGAAAGGTGACATGCGTAGGTAGCCCTATCAAGTATCTCACAATGAAAAAGGTAATGAACGAGTAATCTTTGGGCTGGCAATATAGGAGCTAATAAAGGTATGAAACCTCATTTTAAAAATTTGAGATAAAAGTCCTAAGAAGTATGAATGAAATAAATCATCGATTCATTTTTGTCGAACAAAAAAAAAAAAAAAATCACACAAAGAAGTTTTTGAAATAATAGAAAAGGGGACTTAAAAAAAGGTTTTAAAAGCTAATTAAGAAAGTCTCTAAAAATAGTCATATGTACAACAGTTTTTCTAAAACCCCCTTACCCTCCCCTTGACCACAGTAAAGTATTTTCCCACCTGACCATGGATGACTAATCATAGAGTTTTTTGAGAATAGAAGGGTCTCGCTTTGGTCATGAAAACTCTCGAAAAAACTTTCAAGAAAGAGAGTAGGTTGTGTCTTTAGTTCTTTGACTTTGGCTAGATCATAAACATGTCTAGGTTAATCCTGACCTTATTAGTTCTCCTGACAGGAATAACTGATCGGTTTTTCTCAAGGAAGTTCCCTAGACTAAAGGTCAAAAAGTTTCCCTTAAAAAGTTCTTTGAAGCCCATGATTTTTGAAGGCAGGTGAGAAGATTAACCTAGAGCTATTTAAATGAGTTGACAGACTTTGATTCTTTTTCAAACAGATATCTTCCTAAGTGTAATGTATACTCATTGATTGCCCCCACTTCAAAAAAATAAAAAAATGAATACAGACAGATGGTGAAAGGAAATTCAATATTGATTGCCCCCATCTAGTTCAAAGAGATGAAGAAAGAAAATTCATTATATTGATTTCCCTCATCTCAGCATTTAAATGCTTGGAAACAATGAAGTGGTGAAAGGAAATTCAATGTGGGAAGTTAGATAACTTCATCAGGGTATTGACCAGGATCACTGGTAGTGAAGCAATATCCTCGTATCTGATAAAAGCTGGTATACACAAGTTACAAGATGCTCTGGTAATTTCTCTTCTTTTTGGCTGGATTTTATCATAGATTTTGGGGATACCCTTACCGAACACAACGCAAAAATTTACCTTGATGCAAATGGAATCACCTGAAACCTGATAGGATGGTTTATTTGGTTTTGATTATATTACAAAGATTTGAGCTCAGTTTCAGGAGAAGAAGTTTATTCAAAACCTGCTCGACATAATTAGAATTTTTGTTTTTGAAGAGATTTTCAAGGTTAACGTTGAGACCCTAATCTTGTTCAGTTTTTCTCCAAATCTATTTCACAGAGCCGAATCATTGACTCCATTGCCCAACAAAGGAACTTGGTCTACATGTTCTTCTCGTCCCAGAAGGAGACGAGATCCCTAGATGGAGCCTAATGTTGACACGAAGTTTAAATTTTTCTACCCTTGAAAACTAAAACTTCATCTTTTCCTAAGTCATGGAGTCATCCTTAGTCCAAAAAGGAGAGTTCGAGCCTTCCGTTCCTTTTCAGGTTTCGAGATTCAATTTTTCTCGAGGTATGATCTTCAACCATCCTAATTTCCTGGTGCCGAAATCCCGAAGCCATTTAACATATTAAAAAAATTTTAAAAAAAGAAGGGGGGGGGGCAGGGAGAAATAAAGGTTACATTTTTCGTCGCTTTCCACAAAGTGCTCTTTGATCCATAATTAACTAAACTCCTAAACGCAATCATCTTTCCCTTAATCTTTCGCAATTGGGTTTTTCTTTCTACTAAAGCATTTTCAAACTCTCAACCGTCGAACTCTCGATCCTCGTTTCTCCGAAAAGTTAAAAAAGTAATTAATCATTAAACTTGATTAATCAATTCATTAATATGTGATTAGCGCCTCACTAATTCCATCACAATTTCATGATCCGGGGTTTTCTTATGACATATCTCCTGACAATAGGATCTCTGAAGTTTTGAAATGTGAAATCGTGTTTTCTTTAAAACAAAGTCTAAAATTAAGGTTAAATTATTTTCGAAACAGGATTGTGCTTGTTTAACCATTGATGATAACCTCATCACCCAACCATAGGTCAAAGACACCCTCCAAGCACCTTAACCTTGACCGAGAAGAGAATCTTGGTAGAAATCAATATCCAAGAGAGGCTAAATGCACCAAGCAAGAAAATAGAAACTAAACTAAACAGATGATCCCACCCAGAAGATAGCGCACCACTTTCCAGCTCTCCCAGAAAACTTGTGCACAAAACTGTTGTTGCCTGCAACTGCCTGCGCATATTTATCTCTCTCTGCAACTGCTGAGATGTGAAATAATGAAACTGGTGCCTTGTATTTATAGTGGACTGGCCAATCTAACTGGGACCGACTTCTCCTTCTGGGCATCAATAAATTCAATTTAAATATATTTGTTCAGCCGAAAACTTGTCTAGGGTTTCCTTTAATTCATTGCTTCCTTTCGGAGGATTCTAGTCTCCTCATAGGTCACAATAGAGGTTCATACCTCCCAAAGCTACCATAATATTAACACTCCCTCCTAGCTAGGGAGGTATGGTCTTGAGCACAACAGACCATTCAATTGGTAGCACCACGAGCTCCTGTCATTATTATCCGACTGGATAATCTCCTATGACTACTGGTACAATATCAATTAATAGAACACCCCTATGTCTATTCCAGTAGTACACAACTACTCAGACTTGTGAAACACAATCAAAAACAATAGCATATCTATTATCATTCATTTTTCATAATAAATATCTGATAGCAACCTGCATGGAAAAAATGTTATGAAAAGAATTGAATAATCTGGACCAATCTTTCACTCACGTCTGTGAGATCTGAAAGAGTGTCTACCCTCAGTATAGAACATCAATAATAATCATCTGGGCCAATCTTTCACTCACATCTGTGAGTTCTGAAAGAATGTTTTCCCTCAATATAGAATATCAATAATGGGCTATATGCCCCATTCTTCTCAACCAAGGAAGAAGGATTGTTTCTGATTTCTGAACCTGGACCATTTCCCACCCTGGGCCATTCTTCTGACACTAAACAAAGTGTAACCTAGAGAAAATTAGTCTTCCCTCGAGAAATG
>JASDQU010683533.1:15502-31399 GCA_032191745.1 Picea mariana
ACGTTAAAAAACAATTGGTTTAAATATTAGTTTGCATGCATATACATACGTTTTAGAAAAACTCTTTAAATTGATATTCATGGAATGATAAATATCATGCTTCAAGAAATAGTGAATGTAAATATTCATAACAACAATAAAAATTCTTATATTTGTGAAAAAGGAAAAACTTGATTAGATATTTTTTCAAAAAACTTCACAAAATATTCCATTTCGCAATGTGTTAACGTTGCATTGTCAGGAACATAACCCGATGTGGTAATGTGATGATATCCAATGCTACAATGTGATGAACATAACCTGACATCACAATGTGAAGAACATATCCACATTCCCAATTTGAACATAACCTTTCACCAACATCACATTGTGATGGAGTCTGACATAACCCCCCGTCGTAATGTGATAAACATGCCTTATTGTTGAAATATGATAAATAAACCCCACCGTCACAATTTGGGTTACAACCCAATGTTTCAATGTGACGTACAAAACCCAACGGTTCATTGTGACATACAAATCCATATGTTGCATTGTGACAAACATAGCTCAATATCATAATGAAATGAACATAACCAACATCTTTTTTTTTTGTAAGTAAGTATAATATACTAAAGACCTCTCAAAAACAGAGTATCGGAGCATATTACATGATGTTCAGTCTGAGGTAAATGGACTGCCCCAACAGAGGGGAAACCAGTCCATGAACTCAGAAGTATCAACTTGTTCATTTATTTACCTATTTGCACTTAAAACCTATAACAAAAACAACAGGAAATTGACAAAATAAACATCTGGCAACTGCAGCTTAACTGATGAGCTAGACATACGGAGAATACTCGGGCCACTTGGGCTGGAAGTCTTCTGTCCACGGCTCCTCTTCTATGTAGGTGACCCCATCGTCCACAGTATTATCAGCTTTGCTGCCCGAGGTTGCTCCCACGTCCACGTCCATAGCTTTACCCCTGGTCGCGTCAGCATCTTCTTCCTGAGTCGCACTCGGTGCCTGGGCTGGAGAGTCCTCGTGCTGTCTAGGGAGTAGGGAGTCCTGCAGGGAGGCGAGAGTGTTAAGGAATGTGTCGACCTTGAAATCCGTTTCCTGGAGACAGAATTTCAGTTCGTCCACGCCCTGGCGAATGCCAAACGCCAAATCATACAGTGTCGCCAAACTTTCCCAAATCAGCTCTGGAGTAGCAGCGTCCCGGGGAAGAGGACCTGCACCGTGAAAGGACTGATGGAGGTCGGGCTCGGGGTGGGGGGGATGCTCTGGAGGGTCGCCAGGAGGACGAGGGGGAGGAGTAACCGCACAGGGTACCAGCGCCCACGAGAGGGAGTGATCCTGCTCCAATTGAAGCGAGGTAGAAGAGAGATGGCCGGAATTGCTACGGGAATGGTGACTATGAGAGGAGGAGTCCAAAGAGGACGAGGCTGAGCATGAAATGGATGGATGCCGAGGCTTCCAGGGCACTCCCCGCCTTGGCCTTCCCCTAATGCGCGTCATGGTGCGCCGTCTGCTGTAGGCGAAGGTGGTATAGTGCCCACTGACGAAAATTAAAAGAGCGGAGGAAACTGAAGCGATGATAAACTGGAGCTGCTGCAGAGCTTGCTCTGCTAACACCCCACTGCAACAAACAACAAGCATTGCGAACCATTGCATAATTTGGAGCCCGGAGGGAGGACCGCCTGCGTTAATGGGCGCATTAACAACCATCGAAGTGCGCTTACGGAGCATTTAAGCTCTGGGGGGAGGAACGAGTATATCACGTGCCTCCACGTCTAGGAACCCGTCATCTGCCTCCATTGCCTGCCGCGTGTCCGGGGGGAAGTCTCGCCCTGCCACCCCATCCGAGGGAACATAACCAACATCTTAAAGTGAAAGTAGTGTACATATCCCAACGTCACAATGTCATGATCATAGCCCAACATTCTAATGTAATGGACAAATTCCAACATCGCAATGTCATGATCATAACCCAACATTGTAATGTAATGGAAAAAGTCCAACATCACAATGTCATGACTTTAATCTATCGAACATACCCTAACATCTTTATCTGACATACAAAACCAAATGGCGTAATGTGACGTACAAAACACAATGTCACAATGTGACTTACAAAACCCAATGTGATGTACAAAACCCAATGTCACTTACAGAACACAAATTCACATACAAATCCTAATGTTAGAATGAGATGGACATAACCCTACATCACAATGCGACGATCATAACCCTGCTTCGCAATGTGATGATCATTACCCTACATCACAATGTGAAATACAAATCCCAATGTCGTAATGAAATGAACATAACCCTACGTCACAATGTGACGATCTTAACCCTCCGTCGCAATGCGACAATCATACCCCAACATTGCAATGTGACGATCAAAACCCTATGTTGTAATGTGACCCATAGTCATCCATATGTCGACCATAGTAAACCCAAGTCAACCATAAGGTGACGGTATTTAACCATAGTCAACCAGAATTGAACATAATCAACCATTCTCAACGAAAATCAACCATGGCGAACCATAAACAATGCATATCAACCATTCTCAACATGGTCAACATAGTTAACCATACTTAACAATTTTGAACCATTCTAAAAAATGTTCAACCATAGGAAACCATAGACAACTATAATCAAATAAATTAAATTATTATCTTTTATAGTCAACTATGCTCAACCATGGTTAACAAAATTCAACATGGTAAAACATAGTCTATCATGGTCAACTATAATTAAACATGGACAACCATGGTCAACCATAATCTTACATGGTCACCCATAGTTAACCATAGTAAAATCTCATCGACCATAACTTGACCATACTTAACCATAATCAACCATACTCAGTCATACTCAACCATACTCAACCATGGCCAGCCATACTCAACAATACTCAACCATGGTAAACCAAACTCAACCATGGTCACAATGTAAAGATCATAACCCAATGTTGTAATGTAATGAACAAAAGAAAATGTTGCAATGTCATGACACTAATCTATTGAACATACTCTAACATATTTATCTCACGTTTAAATCCCAATGGAATAATGTGATGTACAAAACCCAATGTCGCAATGTGACTTACATAACACAACTTCACATACAAATCCCAATGTCCCAATGAGATGAGCATAAACCTACATCACAATGTGACGAGCATAACGTTGCATCACAATGTGATGATCATTATCATATGTCGCAATGCAACATATAAATCCTATTGTCACAATGAGATGAACATAACCCTATGTTGCAATGTGATGATCTTTGTAATGTCCCTCAGTTTAACTGAGGAACATTACTACATAGAAAACACATAAAAAAATTCCTAACTAAATTCTTGTATCTTGCCAACTACTTAATCATACAGATTTCACCATTATCTAATTGTATCTATAACATGCTGAAATAACACATGAATGTAGCTAATAACCCATTACAACAACATATAAATTAGTCTCATACACGTAGTTCATGAACAACAATTAAAACTCATAATGAAACAAAAAAAGAAGATGAAATGCTTATCTTTTTAAAATAGTTTTGTAACAAACTACTTGGGATGGACGTTCCTCCCAACCATAGACTTGATGTTCTAGATCTCAACAACATGTCACCCCTAATTTGGGCTAGCAATCCACAAAAGAGAGTGGTCTCTCACTATCCACTCACATCTCAGAAAATCTCACAACCATAGATGGCTTTAGGGGATAAATTTCGTCAATGGCCTAATTTTCCATAGTTTTTCCAAAAATAGATTCTCCAATTTCCATTTTTATAAAAACGATTCACCTAAATTCATATGAATAAAATTATTTTACCTTAAAAATCGCCAAAATTTTATAGAAATTATATAAAATCCTTAGAAATTTGAATATTTTTACCAAACTATCACCAAACACTTTACATTTTTCATATTAAGGACTAATATGATTAGCCCATGTTTCTACATTTTAATATAAATTTCCATCCTTAAAATTATCCTTTCCCACAACCCACTGGAATTCTCCTACAACTATCTTGATTTTCCACCAATGGTCTTCCTCTTGACTTTCCCAACCCAAGTAATATACCCTTTCACTACTCTCAGTCCATCAGGTACCCCATTCATTTATTAGGGTCTTTCTAGCATAGGTAACCATGAATCTCACTACTAAGAAACTCAAGGGAGCTCACTGCTAGGAAAAATACCATGAAAACAGTAGAAATCAGTTGTTGTTACAATTCAATTAACACAAGAGTTCACTCTTCAGGCATAAAACCATGGATCTTTAGTGTTCTACTCCAAAAACTCTCCAGAATTCTCCCTCCATGGTTGCTTCAGCTCCAATGCTCTTCTTTGATGGTCTATGCTTGGTGTTCATGCAAAAACATTGTTTTTCAAAAATTTCCCTCTTGGCCATATGAATTTTCCTCTCTTTTGGATTGTCTACTTGAATTACTTGAATTACACTCTTCCCCAAACTGATTGTACTCAGTATCAGTCCCATGCTCCCAATAAATATGGGATGTGACTTCTCACACCCACCCTCGTACATGAATTCAATGATTGGGCTCCTCCACACTCAAACAGAAAAATAGAAGTTTAATACAAAATCATAATAAGATTCAGGAATGTGGGTTTGGATTAATACCCACGAATAATTTCCCCTTTTGAACCCTGTTAGACACTCCTTTAAATTCCCCTCTTTTTTGGATTAATTATCCCAGCCATATATGTCCATATCCTCCAACAATTGGCATCACATCACATTTTTATTTATTAAAATTCATAAATATAATTCACATATACATCGCTTGGCCACAACCATACATTATAACTACATTAAGCATTAAACAAACTAGGGATTATAGCGATGACGATGCATTTCCCCTCCTCTACAATTGTGCACTATCCTTGGTGCATAGAACTATGCCCACACACACACACACATTTACATCACAATACTTAGAAAATAAAATTATGCAATTTTAATACTCCAACAACCATTTTCAAATATAATCTCTTGTTCCTCTCAACCTACTGACCCAAGGAATGCACCCTCTCCATTGTTCTCAATCCACCAGGCTGTACCATTATTTTATCAGGGCCCTAACGTAGGTTGGCTAGGACTCTGAGACATGGTTTTAGAACTTTAGCTTCTCAAAATAGAGTCTTGCATTCTTATATTCTATTTTCTTCAAATCTGACAAAACCTTGTGGGTATTCCTCCTCCATAGTTTATTCATGATTTCATGTTGCATCTTTAGGACTGTAGCAGGTCCATAGAACCTTTACCAGGCCTATGGTTTTGTTCTTGAGCACTTTGACTTTATGTTATAGGATGAGTACTAGCTTCAACTGGAAATCCCCTTCGTGTTCCACTTGGATCACTATCCAATCAATTATGTGGTTACGGTCAAGAAAATATTTGTTTAAGAATGACACATGAAATACATTATGCACTCTTATGGATGCATGAAATGCTAGCATGTATGCAACTAGCCTTATCATTTCTAATATTTTAAAAGGTTCACAATATCTTGCTACCAACTTTGGGCAGCTACCCAATCTTAGAAAACTTATCTTTGCTTTCACTTTTAGAAAAACATGTTTGATCACTTTAAAACCTATGAAAAATTTGTTCTTGTATGCATAAATTTTATGTCTATCATGGACAATCTTTAAATTATGCCTGATATTTTTCATCTACTCTTCCATTTCCTTTAACAAATGTATCCCAATAACCGCTCTATATTTTGGGTTATCCCAACTCACTGGTGTGTTACACTTCCTACCATACAATGCTTCAAATGGAATAATTTTTAATGAGGCTTGGTACCCATTATTGTAAGAAAATTCAACTAAGTGGTTGTAATCTTCCCACTTTGATGGTTAGTCCATAACATAATTTCTGAGCATGTTTTCAATTATTCTGTTAGTCCTCTATGTTTTTCCATATAACTCTTGGTGATACGTTGTATTGAGATTTAGATTTGTCCCAAATCCTTTGAACAAACCTTTCCAAAAATTGGATGTAAACTTTGGGTCTTTGTTTGTGACTGCTACCTTGGACACTCCATGTAACTTGACAACTTCTTTGATGTAGATTTATGCAATATTTGTTGCCTTGTGTGTAAGTTTTACTGGAATAAAATGTGTGGCCTTAGTTAATTTGTCCAACACTACCATGATGGAATCATGATACTTCACTATTATGGGAAGCATTGTAATAAAATATACTCTGATAACTTCTCACTACCATTATGGAATGGGAAATGGATGTAACAACCCAAGTGGATGTCTATGTTTTTTCTTCACTTTATATCACTCTAGACACCTGGCTATATAATTATCCATTTCTTTCTTCATTCCTAGCCAAAAGTATTGGATTCTCACAGTTGCAATTGTTTTATTATATCTTGGGTTCCCAACATACGACACATTGTGCATTTCCTTCATCATTGTATTTATCAGTTCACTAGAATTTGGCACATATACCTTTCTTTTGTACATGATGATTCATCATCTTTCAGCTCATAATATTTAAATTTATCTTGTAAATTGCCTTGTTGCGATGTTTCTTTTATTTCCAAATAGGGATGATCTGAATTTTTTGCTTCAATAATTTTATCTTTTAAATCAAATATGTACATAATAATGGTTGCAATATGCATCTCATGGGCTCTTCTACTGAGTGCATAAGCCACTAGATTCTCTTTTCCCTTGATATGCTTAATTTTAAAGTTATACTCCCTAAGGAATTCCATCCATCTATTTTTTATGGCATTTAATGTGGGTTGTCCAAAAAAATGCTTCACACCAGAGGGGTCTATCCTTAGCTCAAATTCTCTCCCCATGAGATAATGTCTCCAAATTTTTAGTGCATGAATAATGGATGCTAATTCTAGATAATGGGTAGCGTAATTCCTCTCATGATCTTTAAATTTTCTAAACTCATAGCATACCACATGATCATTTTGTGTGGGGACTCTATCAAACCCTTCCTTTCATGCATCCCTGCACACAACAAAATGTTCTTCCGGATCTACAAACTTCATTGGCACACTGGTCAATATGTCTTTTAGTTGTTGAAAACTTTATTCGCATACGGGGGTCCATTCAAATTTCACTCCCTTCTTTTAGTAAGAAGTGATTGGGATTGAAATATTTGAAAATCCTTTTATGAATCTTTAGTAATACCATGAAATTCGACCCATCAATGATCTGACCTATGCGACATTTTTGGCACTGACCATCCTCTAATGGCCTCTACCTTCTCAGGGTCAAATTATATCCCATTGGCTGAAATAATATGCCCCAAGTAGTGAATCTTCGTTTGTTATAATATGCACTTACTTAAACTGGCATACAACTTATACTCTCTTAAAACTTTTAGCACCATTCTTAAATGTTGCTCATTTTCCTCTTCTAACTTAGAGTAGATGATTATATTATCCATAAACACAATTACAAACTTGCCTAGGTACTCCCTGAACACTCCAATCATCAGGCACATGAAAAATTCTAGTGCATTTGATAGTCCAAAGGACACTACCTTGAATTCATAATGCATGTCCCTTGTTCTAAATGTTGTATTGTTGATATCTTCCTCCTTTATTACCATTTTATGATATCCTGATCTCAATTCAATCTTGAAAATATTATTGCACCTTTTATTTCATCAAATAAATCATCAATCCTTGGAAAATAATACTTGTTCTTTATGGTAACCTTATTTAGCTCTCTGAAATCAATACACATCCTCAAGGTTCCATCTTTCTTCTTCACAAAAATAACTGGGGCACCCCAATGTGACACACTTGGGTGTATATTCCCCTTATTTAATAATTCTTCAAGCTGCATCTGCAACTCTTTCAATTCTAGTGTGCCCATTCTATAATGTGTCTTGACACAGGGGAATCTCCTGGCACCAAATAAATGGTGAAATCAATGTCTCTCTTTGGTGGCGGTCTTGATATTTCCTCAAAAACATCTTCAAAATCCATTAAGATTGGATGGTATTCAATGCTTTTCATTTTATCTCTAGTTGCCTCTTCCATACAGGATACAAAAATATGACATCCCTTCCTAAAACTCTTTTTCAGTTGCATGGCTGAAATTTCTCTAACAAGTACAACTATTGAAATGTCTTGAACCTTTCCTTGTTTCCCCTCTTCACTAAGATAAGTGATTATCCTTTTGTAACAATCTACAAAATCTTGGTGTTTTCCCAACCATCCATGTCAATTAGACAATCATATGAATCCAATGGTATGATGTTTACATCTACCTTTGTGTTGAGTCCATTCATGTCTATTGTAAAATATTTAACTAACTCACCGATTTTAATCTTATCGCCTATGGCTAACTGAACTAACCAATATTTATTATTCTTACTCTTTTGCAAGAGAAATATTTCAACAATGTAAGAGTTTATGTAACTACGGCTAGCTCCAGAATCAATTAAAATTGCTATGGATTGGTTATCAATCTTACCTTACACTTCAATCATAGGGATTGATATTTTTATTTTTTATTGTCCAAGGATGCATAGATCCCTGAAATGTTTCCTCCCATGTCTGTAAGGTACCAGATATAATATAATATGAAAAAATAGGAATATTCAATAGATATCAATGGTATCAAAGCTTCGTTTTTCTGATCCCGGCCTTTGGCCAGTCTCCTTATTAGACCTTGTTTGAACCGGCTTTTGGCCAAATATACTTCATTCAGAGCTTCTCTGATTTAGTTATTCCATTGACCACATCATTTTTTTGGAGTTTCTCCGATTCAGAGGTCTTTGACAAAAAACTTGGTCCATGACCATTTAAAAATAAAAATATCAGAAAACAACAAAATATAAAATAAATAATAAAAAAAAATGTAAGTATCTGTTGAAGAAAGAGGTATTATGCTGGAAAATAAAATTAAAGAAATATGTTTTCTGAAGTCATTTTTTTGGAAATGATTTCACTACAAATTTGAAGAGCAGAACTAGAACGAAGAAAGGTAATAAGTGAATACTATTCGAAATAAATAAATAAGATGAAAACCTAAATGCTACAACAATAGTCGGATTTAAACTCTGCCATTGGGATAACATAGATGAAGAATAAAAAAAGAATACATTGTTGCCTCAAGATAAATCAGGCCACCATATTCCAAACAACCCTATGCTGCAAATTGTTGATGTAACCATAATCAAGGTCATAAAAAAAATTCGGGACACTATCATTGAAGGTGAATTCGCCATTGTAAACACTCCCACACAGTGTCTCTGGAATATTCTTGGAATCAACAAGCAAAAAGTCGCTACTCCTGCATAAGAATTTTGTGGGTTAAGATTTATGAATCCTGGACAAAACGAAGTCATAGCTACTGCCAATGGGCAAAGAAAATAGGTTACTGGAATAATAGTCAGCACATCACTGATAATTATAGAGCCATCGAAATCTAAAATATCACTATGAATCAATACTTATTGATGTCACGGCTGATCAAACATACTGTAACATAGATTTAGTAACATATGTGCTACCTTGCAGACTACCTGCAAGTAATACGCCAATAAAATGTGGAAAAGGGTGAATGCATAAGAAAAGGCGTGACTTTTGGTAAAATCACGACCATTACATTCAAGGATATCGAACATAACCACAGAGAATCCGAAAATACGGAGAGTAGGGTAACTATAAATTAACGAAAGATTATTAAAATCATGAGGAAATACAGTCAAAAAGTCAATTCCAATTCGTACCATAAACAATCCAAACGATGCATGTAATAGTCGCATCATTCCAAAATCAAATAATTTAATTATTTGGATAACCACTTTTTAAACATTAATAATCCGTGGGTGGAACGATATAAGGCTCAACCATTACTTTCATTAACAAGAAAGTCAAGTTATTAAAGGAGTATTAATCATATTATATAATTCAATACATCATCCTAAGTCCCAATTCAAATTATAAGAGGGGTCAAGTCAATTATAAAAGGAAATTCCATTTGGTGTTTACGTACTTTTATAAAGTATAAAAGGGGAACATTCTAAGTAAGAAAAATAAAAATTATACAAGGTTTATTTAATTTTTGAAAATATTTAAAAAAAAAAAAAAAATTAAAAGGTGAAAATATTATAAAAAAGAGGTTATTTCATTATATATATATGTTCTAGAGAATTTTTTCAAGGAAGTTATTGAAGAATTTTTATTAAGGTTTAATTATAAGGTGAAAAAGTTATTAAAAAAAAAGGTAGTTTATATAAGTTATTTATTGATAAAATGAAAGGAGTATAAGGAAAATTAATTTTATAAAAAGGATTGAAGAAACATTTAAAAAATCATTTATTATGGAAGGATATCAAGAAAACTTAGAAATACAATCACAAATATTGGAAGGAGAACTAGGACATTATAAAGAGAGCAATAAAAAATTATAGTTTGAAATTGAGAAGGAAAAATATTTTAATGGGTTAACACAGAAAGATAATCGTTAATTCAAAGAGCGTATTTGAGAACTCATTGCACAAAATGAAGAACTAAAGATCGAAAGACAAAAAATGGACCAAGACTAACTAGAATGAGATGAAGAAATATTACGATTAAAAAATCATAATCAAAATTTACTAGTTAAAATAAGAAAGTTAAAAGACAAGAAGCAAGGGAATACAAATTCAGAACAAGAAAATCAAGGTCTCAAGGAGAAATCAACTGAAAAGGAGGAAGAAATCTCCTTCCTAAGGAGCCTTAATCAGAAGTTACTAGAACAAATTAAAAGCTTAAAGGATGAAAGAAGGGAGAATCTAGAATAAAAAAATAAAGATGACAAGTCAGAAGATAAAGAAGAACTTTTACAATTAAAACAACATAATCATGATTTACTAATGCAAATCAAAAGGCTTAAGCATGATAAGAAGTCTTTACAAGAAGAGCTAGATCACAAAACATCAATAGTCGATAAAGAGACAATGACTGAACCTATGGAACTAAAGAAGTCTTTAGATGTAAAAGTCCCAATTTTGGATAAAGGGATTAATATAGAACCAATCAACCTTACAACTCAAAAGGATGTGAATCCAACTAATTTAAAGAGGTCTTCCAATGTCAAAGAAGAAACAATCCAGGGCCGTGAAGAAAATTCAATTCCAAAAGTTAATCAACAAAAATCTACAAGTATACAAAGTAAGGAACGAGTTGCAAGGATGCCTTATCGACATCCTAATCACAAAAATTGATACTTTATCCAATCATTGTATCAACAAAGACAAATGACCAATATGTCAAAGAATATTACTTCCACTACAAGTGATGCTCAAATTAGAAGCTATCATGGTAGTCAAAATACATCAAGTTCTTTCCAAGAACCCTATAAACTCCCCATTCCACAAAAGATTGAATTAGGATGGGCAGACTCCTTTACAATTCAACAGTTCTTCTCAGTGCTTAGAAGATCCTATCGTCTCAGGTCCTCAACAATTACTAACTCAATAATGAAGAATCATGAGACAATAATTACAAGCTAGAGGCAGAGATAAGTCTTCCATAACCTATGCTTTGAGGACAACGCATTTTTAAGGGGAAGGCAATGTTATGAACATAAATATACATATAAATAGATATTCATAACATAATAATTAATTAATGATATTTATTAATAATGAAAGGACATGTCTCAAAGGACATGACTATTGGTTAAGGGCGCCTCTACGCGGGTATATAAACGAGCCCTCATTCTAAATTGTATATCAACTTATCTTATCTTATCTATTCATATTTTATACATTATTCCTACATGGATTATTATGTTATATTCCAAGTATTTTGGATAATTCTTGTGTGAGCGAACTTGTTCGTCCCAAAGAGAAAAATATTGAGAAGATAAATATAAAAAATAATACCTTTATTCAAAGAAAGAAATGTTCACTTTCCTCTTTGAGGGGGAAACCTCTAGCAGAGAAGAGATCTATTACAACAATTCTCAAGACAAATCTTTCTCATGCCTCCTACTTTTATTTATACTAATTCTATCTTCTAAAGAACATTCTAGAGGAAGATATTTCTAGAAGCGAAAGCTTCTATTAGGTATTCTTACATTTCCTTGTTCATATTTATTAAATAGGACTTATTAAGTAATGTCGGTATTTATTACATGGAAAATGTATTATTTTATCTACGTCAGGGGTTAGGGATATTAGGTCCTTAACGTTCCCTCCACCTTAAAAAATATCCTTTTCCTCAAGGCTTAAGATTAGGAAATTGTTGTAGAATAGTAGTCGGCTCCCAGGTGACATCTTTTGGTGGAGTATTCTTCCATTGAACTAACACTTCCTAGATGGTGTGTTAAAGGAGACGACATTCTCATTGATCCAATACGAATTGTGGATGAAACAAAATGGAGCCTTCTTCATCCAACTCTAGTAGAATGGTATGAACATGGCACTTGTTGCCAATCACATTTTTCAGGATGAAGACGTGAAAAAAAAGATGTACCTTTGAGTGACTGGGAAAAACTAACTGATAGGACACTAGCCCCACACATTTGAGAATAGTATAAGTACCATAAAATTTGGGGGAATTTTTCCGACACTATTGAGATTTGAGTGAATTTTCTTGTATGGCTGTAGATGGAGAAACACCTGGTCCCCTTCAACAAATGGATGTTCAGAATGACCTTGATCTGCCTGTTGCTTCATGTGGTTCTGATCCATAACCAAATTTTCTTTGACAGTACGAAGAATGGTAATGTAGGTTGTAAGATTACGATCAAGATATTGAACCTTGGATACATCTAGCATGTATGGAAGAACCAGTGGTGGATTATGTCCATAGACCGCTTCAAAGGGATTCATGTGCGTAGTTGTATGGTAATAGGTGTTGTACCACCATTTATCTAAGGGTAACCATTGAACCCACTTATGTTGTTGGTCGGACACAAAACACCTCAAATATATTTATAAAGACTTGTTGACTTCTTCCATTTGGTCATACATATGGGGATGATAGGTTGTGTTGAGATTCAATTGGGTTCTCTGCAGCCTAAATAATTATTGCTAGAAATGACTAGTAAAATTTGGATCACGATCATAAACAAGAGAATGACGCATTCCATGGAGTTTGAA
This sequence comes from Picea mariana, assembly GCA_032191745.1. Classification (NCBI taxonomy): domain Eukaryota; kingdom Viridiplantae; phylum Streptophyta; class Pinopsida; order Pinales; family Pinaceae; genus Picea; species Picea mariana. The sequence goes on from JASDQU010683533.1 coordinate 28,625, forward strand.
GATATGATCCATAAAACTTTGATCCATTGTAGATGTTGTGAACAGGTGTTGAAGAGAATATAAATGAGAATATTTAAAGAGATGATCCACTACCACCATGATGATTGACGTGTTTCCTGATTTCAATAATCCATAGAAATATTCATCCAAATAGTAGTTGCAATCAAAAGCAGTTGGAGTGTGCCAAGATTTTTGATAGTTTCTCCCTTATTGCATTTACATATATCAAATTTGACCACAAAGGTGAAGACGTCATGTTTCATACCATCCCATAAGAAAGAACATTTGAATCATTCATAAAATTTAGTAAAACCTAAATTCCCTTCAGTAGGAGACACATGAAACTTAGAGAGCACATTGGGTTTAAGGGATGACCGTTTTCTTAAATATATGTGACCTTTATAGAGAAAATATTTATTGTACCAAGACTACGCTAGAAAATCTTGGGGATCATGTTGCATTTTTTGGATGAGGCTGGAGATTTTTTGGTCTTGCAACCATTCCTGGAAAACATCCCGAATCTAGTTGACGAAAATTAATGAGAGGGAAAAGATGGACACTTCTTCATATATCCTGGAAAGAGCACCAACCACCACATTTTCTTTTCCCCTTTTGTTAGTGATCTCATAATCATATCCAAATATCTTGGTCACCCATTTTTTTTGTTATGGGAAGGAAATTCATTGTTCCAAGAAGTACTTGAGTTGTTGATGGTTTGTTTTAATTTGGAAGCATTCTCCCAATAGATAAGGGCACCATAGATCGACTACATGAAAAATAGCCATCGTTTATTTTTCATATATAAAATTTCCCAAATGTCGCTTTGAAAACTGTTTATTAGTGAAAGTAAAAGGTCATCCATATTGCATGAGGAATCCCCCAATTCATCTCCCTGATGCATCACATTATAGAAGAAAGGTCTTGGTGAAATCAGGTAGGTCTAGTATAGGAGTAGTGCACATATCTTCTTTCAAGGCTTGGAAGGATTGGTCAACTGCTGGAATCCAATTGAAAGCATTATTTTTAAGGAGATTTGTCATGGGAGTCACAATGTTTCCTTAAATTTGAACAAACTTGTGATAATGGCCTGTTAAACCCAGGAAACCACATAGATTTTAAGATTTTTAAGGCGAGGCCAATTCTGCAGAGCTTCAATTTTCTTAGGATCCAAACTTACACCATCCTTTCCAACAATATGACCCGGTTACTCAACTTCAGAGACACCAAAAGCATATTTATATTATTTGAGGAAACGTTTGTGCTTGGAGAGGAGACGGAGAACTCGATATACATGGGTGAGATGGGTTGGCCATGTTTTACTATAGATGAGAATATCATCAAAGAAAACTAACACAAAGTGATGGAGGAAAGGAAGAAAGACACGATTCATGAGAATTTGAAAAGTAGAGGGGACATTACAGAGACCAAATGGCATGACCAAGAACTCATAATGTCCCTCATGTGTGTGAAATGTTGTCTTGGGGATGTCTTCTTCTTTCATACATATCTGATGGTAGCCATAATGGAGGTTGAGTTTGGTAAATTATTGATCCCCATTGAGTTCATCCAGAAGGTCATATATGAAGGGAATGGGGAATTTGTCCTTGATGGTAATTTTTTTGAGTGTACGAAAATCAGGACACATGCACCAAGTTCCTTCCTTCTTGAGGACCATGACCACATGGGAAGAATAGGGGTTGGTATTATGACAGATAACTCCCACTTCTAACAATTCGTGGACAAGTTTCTCAATTTAAATTTTTTGAGGAAAGGGATGATGATAAGGGATAACATTGGGAGGAAGACTACCCGATATTAAAGGGATGGAATGATCATGGTTTACATGAGAGGGGGGAAGGCCCTGGGGGGTTTGGAAAATAGCGTGATGGCGTGAAATGATATATTTAAGGTTGGCGTGTACCTAGGTTGTCTCAACTGCTTGAATGGAATGGATTTGGGCAATGAAGCCATAATAAACTTTTTTGAGTAACGTTTGCATGCGGTGGGAATTTACGATCTATGAAGAACCTATTGTAATTCCATAGAATTGATATTGTTGGCATTATTGTTGGAATTGCATGGTTAACTCCTTAAAATCCATGAGTATGGGTTCAAGAGTGTGTAACCATTCAACACCAAGCACAATGTCACAACCACCCATGTCAATAGAAAACATGTGAGATTTCAAGTTATATTGACCAATTTGTAGGCACACATTTTCACAACGCCATCCACATTTCAGGAACGACCATTAGCAATCATGTTTTGAAAATTGTTGACAACATGAATATAGCAATTGACTTCTTTGGAAAGGCGACGATGAATGAAATTATGAGTGATGCCACTATCAACGAGGATAATGAATTTTTGGTGCTTAATGTAACCCATCAATTTGAGGGTTTGGGGAGTAGAAAAACTAATGAGAGCATGCATCAAAATCAGTGGTTCAAATTCAGAAGGATCAAAGGGCATCATAATATCATCATTTGTGGGTAGAGCTACTTCAGTTGAAACCTCAACATCTTCATTAGAAACATCCTTGAAAATGACCATAAAAAGTTTCTATTCTTTACACTTGTTCCATGGAACTTATTTATCATCACAATTACAACAAAGACCCTTGAATTGGCTTTCAACCATTTCTGCTAGTGTTAATTTTTGGACCTTGAGAGGAGTGGCCTAAGGGTAAGGGGTGTTGGGTTTAGGGTGGGGACCAAAAGTGGGTTTTCTGCTCTGGGCTAAGATGACCTGTTGTGCCTCCCTGGCATGATTAGT
>JASDQU010683533.1:31419-45490 GCA_032191745.1 Picea mariana
TTTTCTTATATATGGATTTATCAACCTTCATATTTAACAATTTTATTAAAGTTTTTATAATATATATTTTTAACAATTTTCAAAATAAACAATCTTTTTACATTTTTATAATAAACAATTTTATTAAATATTATTATTTTTTTGTTGGTAATCCTGAACCATGTGACTAGCGAGGGACTGACATGTGGTTGAAATTCCATGACCGAGGGGCATCTAAGCCGTCAAAATCACTTGGGGATTTTACCTGGCCTGGACCTCACCAACCCTTAACATGGCTAGATTTGAGGTGTCCCCAGGGTTTCAAACCGATGACTTTCACTTACGGAGTGCCTTAACAACACACTCCCTCACCAATTTTTCTATACCCCAAGGACATATTAAATATTATTATTATATCCAAATAGTAGTTGGAATCAGAAGCAGTTGGACCGTGCCAAGATTTTTTATAGTTTCTCCCTTATTGCGTTTACATATATCACATTCGACCACAAAGGTGCAGACGTCATGTTTCATAACATCCCATAAGAAAGAAAATTTGAATCACTCATAATTTTTAGTAAAACCTAAATTCCCTATAGTAGGAGACGCATGAAACTTAGAGAGCACATTGGGTTTAAGGGACGACTATTTTCTTAAATATATGTGACCTTTATAGAGAAAATATTCATTGTGCCAAGACTACGCTAGAGAATCTTGGGGATCATGTTGCATTTTTTGGATGAGGTTGGAGATTTTGTGGTATTGCAACCATTCCTGGAAAACATCTCGAAGATAGTCAACGGAAATTAATGAGAGGGAAAAGAGGGACCCTTCTTCATATATCCTGGAAAGATAATCAACCACTACATTTTCTTTGCCCCTTTTGTTAATGATCTCATAATCATATCCAAATATCTTGGTCACCCATTTTTTTTTATGGGAAGGAAATTCATTGTTCCAAGAATTACTTGAGGTGTTTATGGTTTGTTTTAATTTGGAAGCATTGTCCCAATAGATAAGGGCACCATAGATCGACTACATGCAAAATAGCCATCGTTTATTTTCATATATATAATTTCCCAAATGTCACTCTGAAAATTGTTTATTAGTGAAAGTAAAAGGTCATCCATATTGCATGAGGACTCCCCCAATTCATCTCCCTAATGCATCACATTCTAGAAGAAAGGTCTTGGTGAAATCAGGTAGGTCCAGTATAGGAGTAGTGCACATATCTTCTTTCAAGGCTTGGAAGGATTGGTCAATTGTTGGACTCCAATTGAAAGAATTATTTTTAAGGAGATTTGTTAGGGGAGTCACAATGTTTCCATGGCTTTGAACAAACTTGTGATAATGGTCCATTAAACCTAGGAAACCACATAGAATTTTAAGAGTTTTAGGGCGAGGCCAATTCTGCAGAGCTTCAATTTTCTTAGGATCCAACCTTACACCATCCTTTCCAACAATATGACCTAATTACTCAACTTCAGAGACACGAAAATCATATTTATATTATTTGAGGAAACATTTGTGCTTGGAGAGGAGATGGAGAACTCGATATACATGGGTGAGATGGGTTGGCAATGTTTTACTATAGATGAGAATATCATCAAAGAAAACTAACACACAGTGATGGAGGAAAGGAAGAAAGACATGATTCATGAGAATTTGAAAAGTAAAGGGGACATTACAAAGACCAAATGACATGAACAAGAACTCATAATGTCCCTCATGTGTGTGAAATGTTGTCTTGGGGATGTCTTCCTCTTTCATACGTATCTGGTGGTAGCCATAATGGAGGTCGAGTTTGGTAAATTATTGATCCCCATTGAGTTCATCCAGAAGGTCATATATGAAGGGAATGGGGAATTTGTCCTTGATGGTAATTTTGTTGAGTATACAAAAATCAGGACACATGCGCCAAGTTCCTTCCTTCTTGAGGACCATGACCAGATGGGAAGAATAGGGGTTGGTATTATGACAGATGACTCCCACTTCTAACAATTCGTGGAAAATTTTCTCAATTTTAATTTTTTGAGGAAAGGGATAATGATAAGGGATAACATTGGGAGGAAGACTACCTGATATTAAAGGAATGGAATGATCATGGTTTCCGTGAGAGGGGGGAAGGCCCTGGGGGGGTTGGAAAATAGCGTGATGGCGTGAAATGATATATTTAAGGTTGGGGTGTAACCAGGGTGTCTCAACTACTTGAATGGAATGGATTTGGGCAATGACGCGATAATGACATTTTTTTAGTAACGTTTCCATGCAGTGGGAATTGACAATCTATGAAGAACCTATTGTAATTCCTTAGAATTTATATTGTTGGCATTCCTGTTGGAATTGCATGGTTAACTCCTTAAAATCCATGAGTATGGATCCAAGAGTGTGTAACCATTCAACACCAATAACAATGTCACAACCACCCATGTCAATAGAAAACATGTGATATTTCAGGTTATATTGACCAATTTGTAGGCACACATTTTCACAACGCCATCCACATTTCAGGAACGACCATTAACAATCATGTTTTGAAAATTGTTGACAACACAAATATAGCAATTGGCTTCTTGGGAAATGAGACGATGAATGAAATTATGAGTGATGCCACTATCAATGAGGATGATGACTTTTTGGTACTTAATGTAACCCATCAATTTGAGGGTTTGGGGAGTAGAAAAATTAGTGAGAGCATGCATCAAAATTCGTGGTTCAACTTCAAAAGGATCAAAGGGCATCATAATATCATTATTTGTGGGTAGCGCTACTTTAGTTGAAACCTCAACATCTTCATCAGAAACATCCTTGAAAATGACCAAAAAAGTTTCTATTCTTTACACTTGTTCCATGGAAATTATTTATCATCACAATTACAACAAAGACCCTTGAGTTGGCTTTCAACCATTTCTGCTAGCATTAATTTTTGGACATTGAGAGGAGTGGCCGAAGGGGAAGGGGTGTTGGGTTTATGGTGGGGACCAAAAGTGGGTTTTCTTCTCTATGCTAAGATGACCTGTTGTGCCTCCCTGGCATGATCAGTGGCTTCCAATCAAGTCTGTGGGTGAGCCATGATGACTTGGGCATGGATTTCATCCCCTATTCCACTAATAAATCATTCCCTAAAGAAATAATATTTCATGCCCTCTGTGTGAAAATCCAAGTGCTCAAAGGCAACAATAAAATATTCCATTGTTCCATGTTGTTCCAGAATGGTAGGTTTTTGTGTCAAATCATTCATACAACTTTGCAACAAACAGTGACCAAGAAACATACCCTTGGCATGCATTTCGATGCCATTGCCACCATTTCCATCGTTCATGATCCAAATAGAGAATTCCATAACAAATATTGGTTAACTCATCAGTGATACCAGGTAGGGACAATTAGTGTTTCATCTGAGTAACCCAAGATTGGGGATCCAATCCATCAAATTTGTTTACCTTGACTCTGGGAAGATGGGGGTCATGAGGTAAGGTGTTGGAATGAGAGTGTAGAGCCTAGTTGGAGTCAACACCTTCAGTATAGAGAGGTGGGTTAGAGGAGGAAGGAACCTAGAATTTGTTCATGAATTGGTGTAGAGAAGAATGGACTTCATCAATTTAACTACCAAGTTGTTCTTGGATAAGGTCCATTTTTGCATGGATGGATGAAGTATCCCTATTTATTGAGGCCTGAAAGGTAGTAAGGTTAGTACTCAATTTCTAATTGGTTTCTTCTTGGTGGGTGGGAGCCATGAGGGGATGAGTTGTGGGTCCACAAAAAATAAATAAGATAAGTGATATATACTACCATGATCAGGGCAACGAGAGGACACCAATGGGATAAGTGGGAAATAAGGGTGACGGGAAGGGTATGGGTCCATGGGGTGAAAAAAAAGTTAAAAATGATAAGTATCACAACAATAAGTGAGGAAAGAGGAATCCAATGGGATATGTCTCAAATAATGGTGTGGGAAGGCCCCAGAATTCATTTTTTTTTAACTCTTGCGGAGTTGTTCTCCAATTTGAATAATATTGCAGTGTCGAAATGTCTAAATTCTTAATAGAAAAAAATGTGTAGTAATTTCGCAACCAAAATGCAGGAGGCAAGGTTTCACAACAACAAATATTGTTTGATCCTTTTATGTTCCAAAGGGTTAGGATTTTCAGGGTTCCTACAAACAAGGTTTTCCCTATGCTATAGTTCTCTGATATATGTGCAGGGTTGAACAATAGTACTTGACCCAATATCTCAGGGCACCAACTAAGGAGGATGGACAGTACCCTTAGTCGTACTACATGATTACCCATGTACTAGAGAGTATCTTCCTAAGTGTTGTTCTCAGTGGCACTATATCACTCAGGCGGCCGATCGATTGATCTAGGGTTGGTTTCAGAATACCTAGGGGGCTCCTAATATACCAGAGGTGCATGGAAGATAAAGTTTGTATACATGTTTTTTCTAAAGCACTACCACTCGAAGGGGTACCAAAAGGGGCTAAAACCTGGTGTTCAATAATGAGATATTAAAAACCTCTTGTATTTCCTACGTGTATTCTTCCCCAACCACATATTTATGTGTTGAACGACATATCATTCCAGTTTAACTACGTCGAAACACGTCTCTACCCTAAAAAAAATTAACCCACAATTTCTGCCAAGGAAATTTCTCTAATACCACTTGTAAGGTACCAAATATAATATAATATGTAGAAATAAGAATATTCAACAAATATCAATGGAAGAGAAAAATATTGAGAAGAGAAATACCAGAAATAATACCTTTATTCAAAGAAAGCAATGTTCACTTTCCTCTTTGAGGGGGAAACCTCCAGCATAGTAGAGCTCTATTACAACAATTCTCAAGACAAAGATTTCTTATGCCTCCTACTTTTATTTATACTAATTCTATCTTCTAAATAACATTATAGAGGAAGATATTTCTAGAAGCAGAAGATTCTATTAGGTCTTCTTACATTAACTTGTTCATATTTATTAAATAGGCCTTATTAACTAATGTCGACCTTTATTACATGGAAAACATATTATTCTATATACATGAGGGGTTAGGGAGATTAGTTCCCTAACAAATGCTTCCACTATTTCATCCTCTTGAATGTCGTGGATAGTCCTCATTATTTCTCTTTTGTGAGGGAATTTCCAATATAAGTGATTTCTCTCAGATTCCCTACATTGTACAGGTTGTTGCCTTGGCCTTTTCGCAAATGAATGGACACCGTTCTAGGATTATTTTGGGTTGTCTGTCCTTATTGATTTGCTTGTGAGTTGTTCTTGAAAAATGTTGGCTTAAAACCTTTCTTCCTTTGATCACTATTTCCTTTCATCTTGTCATTACAAGATTTTTGTTAGACTGACCTTCCTCTACTCTTCTCATAGAGATTATTTTCTCTCCTTATGACATCCTCCAAAGTCCTAGGGTTATCATATTGTACCTTTTCACTATAGAAGGAGGGTAACTGAATTAAGAACCTTTGGATTTTGATCTTCTAATCCTTTATGAAGTCCACATACTTCATAAATCCAAAGAATCTCTTCTCATATTCATCCATTGTCATGTTTCCCAATTTGAGTTCGAAGAAATATTTCATCTTACTTTCATAGTAATTCTTGGAAAAATATTTTTCTTGGAAATATCCTTTTAACCACCTCCATGAGACCTTCTTCTCATCAAGTTGCTCGACTTTCTTAAGCTGATCCCACCACATGGTTTCCTTTCTTCTCAAGTGGTATGTTTCAATTATATCTTCTACCCTTGAGAGGTAATCATGCAGCTATAAATATTTCCTCATTTCCAACAGGTAGGCATCGACCTCTTCTCCCTTCATGTGCTCACCATTGAAAGTTGGTAGATTTATTTTCCCGAGTTCACCTTGAAATATATCTACATTTGACCTTTTTCTCTACCTCCTAATAAGATACACAATTAAGCTTCTCCCTAGCCCTGAACTTGCATGAGCTCTCCTAGTGAATTTATTTGGGAATGATGGTTCTTTCTCATACTTCTTCACTTCTTGTCATTCCAATGATAATCCCTTATGTTATGGGATCTAGATGTGGTTAGTTGTCTAGCACTAGTTGCTTGATTTGTGCCAGACCCTTTATTCACTTACCTCTGTAGAATATTCAGACTCTAAAGTATCTCTTCCTGAGCCTTCAGCATCCTTTCATTATCGGCCCTATATTTCTACACCCCTCTCTGGGGACTTCTCATAGTTACAGTCTCCTTTCTACCTCTTCTTCCATTCGACTATGCCTCAACATTTCCCATCCTAACATGCAGACCTTTGAACTCCTCCTCATGGTTGTAATATCCCTAGTTATATTCCATAACTCAATTCCTCATATAAGAACCAAAAATTATTTTCCTATACCTCTAATTCTGCAAGAAATGTGCATGTAATAATTATTGTTAGAACATGCATACTATAAAACATTTCACTAATTAGAATACAGGTTATTATTCATCTCAATTTATGAAGGAAATACTGAAATAATTCAAAATATAATTCCTTAGACACATTCCTCTCTGAAATATCTCTTCACCGACTGTACTCATGTTACATATCGAGTTCTGAACGAAAAGTTACAACATTCACAAGTTCAATTTTCCACTCATTGCTCTGTTTTTACTGTTGTAGTATTTAAGTTATGAGAAAATTTTAATTCCTAATTCAACACTTTGGGTGGATATATGTCTTCTCCTCCTTAATACCTTTCTAGTGACTATTTTTTCCCCAAATCCAATTTTTGAGCTTAAAGTTATAGTTTGTGGAAGTTTTGACTGTTTTTCTCATTTTTAGCCTTGTATGCTACATGTGTCTTCTTTCTCTTCCAACACATTTATATGTACCCGGATTCCCTATATCGTTCCATGGTTGTCTTCTATGGTTCATAATATTTACATAGACTATTCTTGTGCCCCAAACGAACTTCTTATCAAGGAGTTATGCCTTCTAGAAGTAAAATAGTATTGAAAATATACCTTATACTTTTTAGTTGTAACTTTCTCATACGAGCTCTATTTCACACTTAGAATAGTTCGTTGGAAATATATATTTGATTTATTTTATTTACACTATAAATTATTTTTGTACCAAAGGTATACATATTTCTCATGTTTTCGATTACCTGAAAATTTTGTTTAGGGCCTCAAAATGCACTACCCATTGATGACCTTCAAAAATCTTAAAATTTTGTAGAAAATTGATTGTTTTACTATTATAATATCATTTGTTTATCCACTAAACCTTCCCTAGTACCATATATGAATATCCATCGTCGATCACCAACTCGAAGCAATTTGGAACATTTATTTTCAACACTCCATCGGTAATTGATGATCTACTATTTCCTTTGGTAAACCAAACTTGCTCCCCAATTTCTCCAAATCTCAATCATCGACCATCTCTCTTGGAAAACCAATATTTCCTACAAATCTCGTCGAACCTCAATCATCGGTGATTGGCCATCAACAAATTTCCTTGGAAACCAACTTGTTTACAAATTTCATCGAACCTCGGTCATTGGTGATTGGTCATCAAACATCTCTTCTCTCACGTGGAAAATATGTTGACATGACATGACACGTGGATGTTGACATGGCATGACCTGTGGATGTTGACATGGCAATTTGGAGGACGTGACATGACACGTGTATGTTTATGTGGCATGACAGGTGGATGTTGATGTGGCAATATATATAACATGACATGACACATGTATGATGACATGGAACATCACATGGAAGCTAACATGGCATGACACGTCATCACCCCTTTTCCTTTCATTGATGATCAAAAACTTATCTTGGATGAACTGAACACCTCACCAGTTATGTCAACTCTTGACCATTGACAATTGGCTATTTCCTTTGGATACATGTAACCTTTTTCCAATTTATGATGACCCCTAACCATAGGAAATCAATGATTTCCTTTGGACGCATGCAACCTTTCTCTAATTTCCACTGACCCTCGATCATCAACAATCAATCATTTCTTTTTTTTTTAAACCTGAAACTTTGAAATTTTCGACCAGAATATAGGATGAATCTAGATCGTCGATCTCCTTGTTAAACAGATATTGACCGTTTATTCACCCTACTTCTCCCAACTCTGCCGATGAATCTCAATCGTCGATCCTTTAACTTCATTGATCTGCGAAAATGAATATCGACCATTGGTTCTCTTCTTTTTGCAAAACTCTGAAAAACTTATAAGTTTTTTATCAATCGAGAATGATTCTGGGTCATTGATCTCAAAATAAAATGTGAGATCTGATACCAATCTATAACATCCCCTAGCTTAATTGCAGAAAATTACTATGTAGAAAACAAAAAAAGAATGAAATTTTTCTTCTTACTAAATTCTTGTAGCTTACCACCTACTTAATCATACCGATTTAACCATTATCTAAATGCACCTATAACATGTTTAAATAACACATGAATGCAACTAATAACTCATTACAACAATATATAAATCAATCTCATACACAAAGTTCATGCATAGCAATTAAAACTCATAGTGCAACACAAAAAACAAGATGAAACACATCTTTTTAAAATAGTTGTGCAACCAACTGCTTGGGATGGACATTCCACCCAACCATACACTTGTTGTTCCAGATATAAAAAACAAGCCACCCCCAATCTGGGCTAGCAATCCACAAAAAAGTTTGGTCTCTCATTTTCCACTCAGCACAGAAAATATCACAACCCACTGACATTCCCCTACAATTATCCCAACTTTCTAGTAGGTCTCTTCCTCTCGACTTGCCCAACCCAAGGAATATATCCCTTTTGTTCTCTCTATCCATCAAGTGTCCCATTCATTTATCAGAGTCTCTATAGCATAGGTAATCAGGAATATCACTACTGAGAAACTCAATGGAGCTCATTGCTAGAAAAACTACCAGGAAAACAACAGTAATCACTTACTCTTACAGTGCAACTCACACAGGAGTCCACTTTTTAGGCCCAAAAACCTGGCTCTTTAGTGTTTTACTCCAAATATGATCCAGAATTATCCCTCCATGTTTGCTCCAACTCCAATTCTTTTGCTTCATGCTCTCTACTTGTTGTTCATGCAAAAACATGATTGTTCAAAAACTACCCTCTTAACCATATGAATTTTCCTCTCCTTTGGCTTTCTTTCTTGAATTACAATCTTCCCCCAATTGATTATACTTTGACCCATGTTCCCATTAACTATGGGATGTGACTTCTCACACCCTCTCTCTTACATGAATTCAATGGTTGGGGTCTTCCACAGAAACAAAAATATAAAAGTTTAATAAAAAATCATATTAAGATTCAGGAATGTGGGTTTGGGTTAATACCCATGAATAATTTTCCTCTTGAAACCCTCTTAGAAACTCTTAGACATTCCCTTATCTTTTGGATTAGTCAGCCTCCACCTCTCTCCATATCCCCCACCAACTCGCTTCCAATTTTTATTTATTATAATTCATTAATACAATTTCCATATACATCACTTGGCCACATCCATATGTTATATCTACATTAAGCATTAATTAAACTAGGTATTATAGCAGGGACATTGCAATCTTAACCCTACATCTCAATGTGATAATCATGCCCCAACAATGCAATGTGAAAATCAGAACCCTACATCGTAAGGTGACCTATATTCATCCATATGTTGACAATAGTAAACCCAAGTCAACCATAAGTTGACCATATTTAACCATTGTCCACCAAAGTTAAACATATTCAACCATGCTCAATCAAAATCAACCATGTCAACCATAGACAATGTATATCAACCATTCTCGACATGGTCAACATAGTTAACCATACTCAACCATGTTGAACCATTGTAAAAAATGGCCAATCATAGGAAGCCATAGACAACTATAGTTAAATAAAGTGAAGTATAATCTTTTATAGTCAGTTATGCTCAACCATGGTAAACAAAAGTCAACATGGTAAACCATATTCAACAATAGTTTATCATGGTCAACTATAATTTAACATGGACAACCATGGTCAACCATATTCTTACATGGTCACCCATAGTCAACCATAATAAACTCTCCTTGACCATAAATTGATCATACCTAACCATAATCAACCATGTTCAACCAAACTCAACCATGGTCAACCATACTCAACCATAGTCAACCATTCATGGTCAATCATGGCAACCACAGTCCACTAAGGTTAACCATGGTCAACCATTATCACCCATAGTCAACCATGCTCAACAATGGTCATCCATAGTCAATAATCGTCAACCATGGACATCCATTGTCAACCATAGTCTACCATTATCTACCATATGCAACCATGGTCATTAATAGTCAACAAAGATCAACCATAGTCAACCAAAGTCAACCATCATTAACCGTAAGAAAAGATAGTCAACCATACTCAACCAAATTCAACCACAGGAAACCATCATAAACCATAGTCAACCAAGGTCAACCATAGTTTACCATGATCATCCATAGTCAACCATAGTAAAACAACCTCGCCATATTTAACCATGGTCAACCATAGTCATTTATAGGAAATGAAGGTCAACCATGGTTAACCATAATCAATTATACTCAACCATACTCAACCATAGTTAACCATGGTCAACCATACTCAACCATGGTCAACCATGGGAAACCATGGGCAACTACAACCACCCATAGTCAACCATGGTCAAACATATTTGACCATGGTCATCCATAGTCAACCATAGTCAACCAAACTCACCATAGTCAACCATGGTCAACCGTACTCAACCGTGGTCAACCACACTCAACCATTATCAATCATATTCAATTATACTCGCCCATAGTCAACCATAGTCAACAATTTTCAACCAGAGTCATTAATAGTCAACGATGATCAACCATCATTAACCATATGCAACCAATCTCAACCATTGTCAACCATGTTCAAACATCCTCAACCATGGTCAACCATGGGCAACCATAGTCAACCATGGGAAACCATAGTCAACCTTAGTCAACCATGGGTTACCATAATCAACCATGGTCAACCATAATCAACCATAGTTGACCATGGTCATCCATAATCAACCATAGTTAACCATAGTCAACCATGGTCAACCATACTCAACTATAGTCAACCATGGGCAACCATGGTCACCCATTGTCAACCATGGTCACCCATAGTGAACTATAATCAACCATGGGCACCCATAGTCAACCATGGTTAATCATGGGCAACCATAGTCAACCATGGTCGACCATAGTCAACTATGGTCAACCATGGGAAACCAGAGTCAACCATGGGAAACCAGAGTCAACCATGGGAAACCATAATCAATCACGGTCAACCATTCCCAACCATGGTCAACTAGAGTCATTGATAGTCAACCAAGGTTAACCATAGTCATTGATAGTCAACCAAGGTTAACCATAGTCAATAGTGGTCAAGTATCGTTAACCATATCCAACCATCGTCAACGATGTTCAAACATACTCAACCATGGTCAACCATAGTCAACCATCAGAAACCATCGTCAACCATAGTCAATAATAGTTGGCCATCATCATCCATAGTCTTCCATAGTTAACCATAGTCTACCAAACTCACCATAGTCAACCATGGTCACCCATAGTCAACCTTAATCAACTATGGTCAATCATAGTCAACCATGGTCAACCATACTCAACCATGGTCAACAAAAGTCAATTATAGTCAACCATAGTCAACAATGGTCAACCATAGGAAACCATACTCACCCATAGTCAACCACATTCAACCATATGCAACCATATTGAACCATGGTCAACCATAGGAAACCATAGACAACCATGGTCAACCATTGTCGGCTATGGTCAACCATAGTCATCCATGGTCAACCATAGTCGACCATGGTCAATCGTAGTCTACCATACTCACCCATAGTCAACCATAGTCAACCATGGTCAACCCCAGACAACCATGTTTAACCACAATCAACCATGGTCAGCCACTGTCCAGCATGGTCAACTAATGTCAACCATACTCAACCACGGTCATACATGGTCTACCATCATCAACAATAGTCAACCAAAGTCAACCATGGTCAACTATAGTCAACCATAGGATTCCATAGTCAACTATGGTAAACCATACTCAACCATGGTAAGCCATGGTCAACCATCCTCAATGAAAGTCTATCATCATCAACCATACATAACCATAGTCAACCATGGTCAAACACAGTCAAACATGGTCAACTACTCCTCCCTTGCATGTTGGTCGTCAACTAGCATAGCCACATTAGTAAAGTGGTTGATATATGCCAAATGGTGCCATTTTCCACCTTTCCAAACTAATGGCGTCGACATATATCAACCACTTTACTAATGTGGTTGTGCTAGTTATGTATTTCATTCTAAAAAACTTATGATAAACTAGATTTAAAAATATAATAAAATAACGATATCAAATCAAAAGCTAAAACCTATCCAATAACTTTAAATGTTGATTATTTCTATATTTGTATCTAGATACCCTATGGACATTTAGGTTATTATATATACAAAGAAACACAAAACAATTTATTACATTGTAATATATTATTAATCTGCATTGTTAAGAAATGATTAGTAAAAATAAAATTGGTAAACATTATGATAAATTAATTAAATTTATGTAATTGTATGTGTATTTAAAAAGGTAAAATCAAAATGTTTGAACAAAATCGCTTTAAAAATTGTACATTATTATTAATTAAATTAGATATTGTTAATAATATATAATGATTTGAAAAACAAATATTTTTGAAAAAGAATTTAATTATAATATGTATAAGATATTGATATAAATTCTTAACCACAAACAAACTATAAGATCAAGAACTTAAAAAAAAGAGAGATAAGTATGGGTTTTACTTAGTATTTGAAACGATAAAATGAGTATTAGATATTGATATAATCCAAGGAGAGAGACACTCATTACATTAGATAAAAGCAACAAAAAATTGGGTCAAAAGGAAAACTAGCAACAATACTCGACCTATTCTTTCCATAATGCTTGCTAAAACTAATAAAATGAAATCTTGCTTCAAAATATTACTTCTAAAACACTATTGAATATAACCATTATATGCTAAAAATTAAAGAAATTATTTTAATATATTTTCCAACGTAAAAAATTACTAAAATTTAACTATTTTACTTTTTTTTAAATTGACAGTGAAGGTTTACACAGTTAGTTGTCCATCCTAAAAAAATTCCTAAAGTTAACATTTTAACTATATTTTACTGTTAAAAGAATTCAGAGTGAAGGTTTACATAGTTAGTCATAATGATGCAATGAGAGTCTGTTGGTTGGAATTGTTGTGGGAATCAACAAATTCTAAAGGTTGTTGCAGTGGGAGTTCCTAAAACTGCATCTCTGAGACTTCTTATTCTATCTATGATGGAACACTTGAGGGGAGTGGTATAGCCTGAGGGACTGTATAGAAAATAAGGGGCTACATGTCCTTGGGTTGTACAAACTAAGGGAAAAGAGAGATTGTTGGTTGGAACTGTTGTAAGAGTCACTGAAGTGTGAACTCATTATGTACAATATGGGGTCAGAGTGCCTATGTGTACATGTTTTGGATCGGAGTGCCTATGTACATATGTTTTGTCTAGAGTTCTTGTGTGATATTAGGTCGAAGAGCTTAGAATTGTAATATGTATGTACACCTGTATGGTGTTCTGCACTGAGGACAATGCAAAAATAAAGGAAAGGGGATGTAACATCCCTAGTTTCAATCCTCGAAAATTATAATAAAATTGTGAAAATGTGATTTGGGTTGGTGTGTTAAGGTCCTAACCCGCACATAGGTAGATCAATGTATTCAAATGTAATAAAGGTCAATATTAATAAGGCCTTTCAATAAAATAGAATAAGACAGATGTAAGAAGACCTAATAGAAGCTTCTGCTTCTAGAAGGATCTTTCTCTAGATGCTTCTCTTAATAGACATATTTAGTATAAATAAGGGTCGAGGGTATCAAAACCCTAGCTTGGAGATTATTGTAACAGAGCGTTGCTCGATTGGAGATTGCCCCCTCGAAGAGGCCTGTGAACATTGCTTTCTGAATCAAAGTGCTATTTCTATTGCTATTCTT
>JASDQU010683534.1:21639-31831 GCA_032191745.1 Picea mariana
GTTTTTAAGGGGGCGAACATGTTAGGGTCCTAACCCGAACATAGGTAGAACAATATATTCATATGTAATAAAGGTCAATATTAATAAGGCCTTTCAATAAAATAGAATAAGGTGGATGTAAGAAGACCACATAGAAGCTTCCGCTTCTAGAAGGATCTTCCTCTAGATGCTTCTTTTTAGTATAAATAGGAGTCGAGGGTACGAAAACCCTAGCTTGGATATTATTGTAATAGAGCTCTTCTCAAATGGAGGTTCCCCCCTCGAAGAGGCCCGTGAACATTGATTTTAGATTCGAAGTGCTATTTTTGATGTCATTCTTATATCATTTCAGTGTTATTGTGGTGAATGTTCTGGTTATATTGTTGTTATTCTGCCGTTACAAGTATTTTATTTGTTCTGCATACATTTTATATCTGGTATATTACAAAATTCAACGTTCTACATTGAACGTCGACATTCGACGTTCGATGTTCTACATTGAACGTCGACGCTCTTCATTCAATAGTCTACGTTGAACATCTCTCTATGATACCACACCCCAAATCCTCTGAACTCCCAAAGTGGTAAAAAATGGGTTGACTATATCGTATATCTGATGGTTGGAATAGTTCCCAAGCACCCTCAGATCTATGACCCAGATTAACTTCAGGCTCTAGGACTTTGAAGGATCAGTGTCCCTTACAGTAAATACCAAAATTCATTGAAATCGCGAAGACAGAAGGAGTAAAGGAGTTAAAACCTATGATCCTTATCGAAATCCAATGGTCATGATTGACCTTGGATCCTCTCGAACAGATCTCGTCCACCCGTCTTCCAAACGAAAGGATCTTTGGAGACTTAAAACAATTGGGAAAGTTGACATGCATATGGGAAACTATGCCCAAGGTCGACGAACTCATAGTTCGTTTGCTTAAACTTGAGCCACTACAGGGCTCAATCATTTATGTGTACAAACCATATAGTTCCTTACTTTCTTAAATACACAATCAAGAAAAATATAAGGGAACACAGTCTAACCATCAAACAACATGCACATCCCTGAAACATTCACAAGATATCCAACTTTATTTTACAGTTACAACTCAAATATACAAGGTATGAGAATAGTTATCTATTTAATATTGTAGCCAATGAACTAACTGTGGGTGTGTGCCTTTCCACCCAACCATAAGCTCAGTGGAATTCATTCTTAGTACTTTGGCCACCACTGTGCCAATCCATGATATCACTAGGGAAATTTCACAGTTTATTAGGGATTTATTCCCTGTCACGGTCTTTGAGAGGTTTATTAGATGACTCCTCAACATCAAGCTCACAGTCTCCTGCTCAGTTCACGCTCTCCTATATGTTCTCAGAGATATTTTCTCTTGTTCTCTCCAGTAACTAGAACAATTTATAAAGATTTTAGTTCCTCTTCTCAGCTGGAGAGCCTCACACCATCACTCTTCATGTGTGTCTTCTCTCTTGTCTTCACTTGTATTCCCCCTCTCCTTTCTCCTCCTCGAAAAGGTTATGGACCTGCCTTGTTCCTTTTTTCATAAGGAAACTTGATTCAATATGGTTCTGCAGAAATCTATTGTACTTCAGCCTGACAACCTCATGTCTCCTCAGCTAGACCATGCTTCCATTCATGGGGGTGGTTTATGGTTCAACCACTAGTCCTTTTCTTATTAAATGATTTCTCCTTGGGGTTAGGATGAGGCGTATCTTTTCACACAGGATAAGTTTGGGTCATTTGACATAATGAACCCTCTCCATAATTTTCCCATTTCTTTCCTCTAGTGATATCATGGCCAATAATTCAAGGCTTCACCCCCACAGTAATTTATTGGCAATTCAAACAATCATACATTTACATTGTTCCCATGCCATATCATGGTGATCATAATTAATTATTAATTACATGATGGGGGAAATAGGGGTATTACAATCCCCTCCCCCTTAAAAGAGAACATCGTCGTCAATGTTCTTTCTCAGTAACACATGTCATGCCTTTCTCATTCAGTTGCTTCAGAAGTATTGACCCTCTTTCTTGGTCAAGTCCTTTTCAGACTCTTGTCATTTGTCACTTGTCTTCAATAATCTTGGGTAATAAGCATATTAATCATAGCCTTCATGCGTAAAATTTTTACTGTTGCATAAAATTCAAGAAAAAATCATAACTTAGCACAATACTCATCTGTGCAGTTCGTGGATTCATATCCACATGGTTGTCTTGTTTTCCTGGCTCATTGTTTTTCCTAGACATACCCATTGTGCGCATGATCCCAATCAATAGTTTATAATAATTATCAAAGTCTACTCTTCCTTGCGATCACTCACTTTCCATGTCGAGGCTTAGGCATCCCCTTCTCCGCTATACAGTTCCTCGGGTGATCCATATTTCCTTGCCAAGGATTTCTTGCACAAGAATAATTTCAAAGACTCCATTGAGCCTTACAGTCGAGGCATCCCTCATACTTGATCTATCGAGGCGTCTCTCCAGCTTGTGTTTCCACAACACCACATATTCTAGGCGATCATGGTTTTCCACAGGGTTCTCTTGTCTCAAGAGTAGCATCTTTCATGCTTTTTGGCTTTGCATCCTTCATCTGTCCTCCCTAGAAAAATATTTTTCATCTCACCTGTATCACATGTAACCAAAATTATGATAAATTATCATCAATTTCAAATTCATAATTTTCTTGCAAATATGTTACCCACAGATTTCCACATTCCCCATTTATTTTCATATATGTTCTGCATAGGAACCAGATTCACAAGTATGGTGCTTTCCTTCCCATAGTAGTTTAGCTCAGTAGGAAATTGGTCTTCCTTATGGGCTTATGACACTGCCATATCCAAGACCCCTTTTCCTCCTGCAGCTTCAACATTCCTCAACTAAACAAATTGTTAGTTTTTATGCACATTATATTTTCAAACGATGCATACTAACATTCCAAGTCATTTTCATCTATTCAAGGGTACAAAGAAAAAAAAGGAAATATTATTATTTATGTAAGCATTCTTTCAACATACTAAATTTTCCAAAATACAACTCAAATATTAAATTACTTTAATCAATGTGCCAATATTCATGGCCACATTCATACCCAATGCACCCTTGCATTGATTTTCAAGTTGCCACACTTGCTGACAAGCACTCTGCTATGGTGTGTTGGAGTTTAACCAACCTCTTCACCATATGGCTTATTCCTTCTCATTCACTCTTACATCATGACTATGCTTCCTGCTACAAGTTGATCACAATCCCAAATCAACGCACATGAAACTAAATGTTTCTCTTGAATGCACTCAATCATTCTTCATTCATTAGTAACCAGGGTGCCAACACTCATGGACACCCAATTTTCTCTTTTCTTTAACACCTATACAATGTAAGTAAAATATTGGAAGGCCCTTCTTCCTCAATGGAAAATCCATTGTCTTCCCTTTATGCAAACCTGCATTTCTTCAAATCAATTCCATGCATTGTGCTAACTATGAGCACCTTTATTCCCCAATCTCCCTAGATTTGTCATTGTACCCATGGTACTCTTTACTCATGATTTTTCTTCCAAGGATTATAACTCATCCTTGACTGGCATAGACTTCCTCTCTCTATTTTTCAGATTCTTCTTTCCTAAATCTTACCCTGCTTGGGTAGCAATAGAATACAACAACCACTCAAAATTATTTGCATATCTTTAGGATAATGGAATCTTTTCAGAAGGGATTCTTACCAAATTCCTTTATACCTTATGCCACATAGGTATGGATATTTTTATAAATTCTCTCGATGCTAGCACACTTTATGATATTATCTCATTAATGGTGATTTATGGGGACTTTTAAAGCCCCTTCAACAATATTTTGACAACCAACTTCTCATAGTCATCCTTTGCTTGAGGTTGTCCATCATTGCAAAATGTCTTCCTCAATAGTTCTAATTTCTTTCTACACATGAAATACATCATAAATATGTTAGTCATCGTGTAAAATAAAAATGAAAGTATCATAGCTTTTAAATCAATAAAATTGTTTTCAGATATGTCCTATCATATCTCTATGCACCTCATCACATTATCCTTAAGGCTTCCATGAGTGCAACACAATAAATTCTCAATTGTTTCCTCAATCCTACAACCTTCATCATTATGGTTTCAAAAAATTTACTTTCATCAGCATACCAGCTTTCTCGTCCCATAGAAAAACATAATATATGACAAAAAAGGAGTTAAGGCTCTTCCCTTTTCCCCACTCCATCTACACAGCCTGGGACCTTCAGTCCAACTAGGTTATTTTCCAAGGCCTCACTGCCTTTGTTTAATATGGCTTCAACCAAGCCTATTAATTAAAACTTACTTACTTACTTATCCTCCTTTATCCAGTTGTAATTGTTCTTCATAATTTCTCATATAATACCTACAAAGATGTAAGTAATTCAAATTTCTTAGGGTGGAAAAAGTGTTCCTCCTTTTTCCTTTTCTTTGCTTTTGCAATTACTCCCTGTTGGGATCTTCCTACCCTTTTCATTGAGTATCCTTGGTCAGGATCACCCTAACTCTTAGGATACATCAACATGCTTTAATAGAAAACCTTTTGTTCATAATGAGCCATGAACCTGTGCACATTTCACCTTACCATTTGGTTATCAGAATGGTCTACACTCATTCCTTAGTTTTCCACTCATATATTTTGTTTTGGAATGTAATCCATGATTTCTTATATAAATAGGCTTGTATCCCACTTCTCAATTCTCAGAAGTAATTAAGGTGGTGACTCCATTTTTTTGATAGAGTCTTCACACAGTTCTTCCACAAGGAACTCCTTCAGCATGCAACTTCCTTATTTCATATCCTTTTCTATCTGTGATGGCCTCAACCTTGAGTTAGCCTCAGTTGTTTACCAAATATTCCATAAGGAATATAAACATGCATCTTTGTTATGCATCTAGATTATTTGTCTACACATATTCCTTGTTTTTCTAACTTACATCCATGATGCACTTAACCACATGCATAATCATAAATCATTTAACTTATGATTGTTCACAATTGTTCTCATGCAATCCTCAAAGGCTTAATCATGTTTCCTTTTGTCATGACAATAGAGCATCCTTGCTCATTTACTCTTTCATATGTTTATATTATCCTTTACTAAGGGAATGGAACATATTCCCCTTAAGCTATCATTCAAAACCAATCTTTCATGACTCCTCAGAATAGAGTTGGCCATGCATCCATGATATTCATTCAATCTTGGCAAGTGTATTTCTTTCCTTACATATCACTCATTAAGGCAGCCATATTGTTCCTTTAGTATACATATATTATTACATCATACATGTGCATCACTTTCACATTTAATATAATTCATACCTAGTTGGTATTAATATCAGGCTTCATATCAAGAAGTTTCACAATGCATTAAATCCATGCACTCAATCCTATACACACTTAGCCCAAACATACATCATGAAAGCTCATTACTTTCACCCTTTCCATGTCATACGTGCACATGGAAATATCAGACTTCCAGATCCTTCTCCCAAGGATCTTAATTCCATTCTCAGGATAAGTTACATAGAGATACTCAACACTGAGCTTCCCTTTCATTTGGTAGACAGCAGTTGTTAGCACATATTGTTGATCGTGGGGTGTTTTCCTTAGTAAGTGGCATTCTGGTGAAAAAATGACAAATAGGGGGCTAAAAATCCACTTTATACTAGTTATCCTAATGTTTTGTTCCTGGGTGCATTGTGTTAAGGGGCACATAGATCTAGATGGCTGAGATCTATGAACTCAGATCTACAGCACAGGATTCATATCAGACCCCCCCTGACATTCTACCTTTAATGGGGGGGGTCCAAGTTGGTGGTTTCTGAGTGTGGCCCCCCCATTATCATGGTGTCTCCTCATTAACTCGGAACCCCCTCATACTAAACAACTTATTGCTCCCCTCCACCTCCGAGTAGACCGCTTACCGCCTCTGCTTACTGCCCGCTCTCCTGCCAACACCTGTCTTCCACTCACGGACCCAATCGCTTGTCCCTCCTCTATCTGTCACATCTCCTGCTCCCATTCCACCTTTCTCTCCCTCACACCTATCCTCCACTCATCTTCCTCCTGACCTATCACCGTCCTACCTTCATACCTCACCCTCTCACCTCCTACCATGTGTCTCATATTCCTTATTACCTCCACCTTAGTTGGATGTCCCCACCTTGTTCAGCCACCATATCTCCCTTTTTTCCTCCATGTCACCTTCCCGTGCCACATCACCTCTGCACCTTTACACCTCAGCACTCGTGTTATGTCTCCCATGCTTTCCCAGTCACCATTCTTCTGCTACATCTTTCCACATGGTCTCCCATCGCCTCGTCGAGTCCTCGTCAACTCCATATTTTTCCACCTGCCTGTATTCCCTTCAATCATCCAACAAAGTGTAGACAATGAAGGAGAGGTTTCCACATCTTCCAAGTGCAGGCGTTGGCCCTGCCCACTCAGATCCCGATGAAGCAGTAGAAGGAAAAAAAGGGAAAAATTGTGGAATTAGATTGTCAATCCAGTATGATAGAGATTGTGTCTGACAGAAGATTGCATGGGTAGTCTGACCAACGTCTGCATGTGCATCCTGACAAAAAATCTCATCAACGCAAAGCCTTGAATGCATGCAATGATCATGTCTCATGCATTTTGGAGCCAGTTCTGAGTATATGTAGGAATTTTTTCCATTTTGTTTAGGGTTGATGGTTGATCTAGGCTCCCAATTGTAATGTTTTGATGTAATTATGGTTCTCTGTTATGTAATAAGATTTGAGACTTCTTTTTTAATATAAGTCAACTTCTTTATCCACTCTTTTTCATCTGATACTGAGAGTTCATGATTGAAGGATTCACATGATTTGTTGTGACTGTGTTGCAATGGAGGTTTGATTGCAATATTGTTATAACATTCTCTTAGTTTTCCGAAGTTTTAGGTCAAAGAGGATCTTGTTCTTGAAGCTTTTCTTCCTTAGGCTACTCGAAGACTTGTTGTCCATAGCAAACCTATACATCTCCTCACCTATTCTACTCACCCTTTACTACAACTTACTGACTGAAGTTATATCAAGACCTCACTTACTCATGCATTGCCTGGTTTAGATTTCTGAGTTAAAGTGACAATTTATTGAGTCTTCACCCATTCTACCTCCTTTAATTTATTCATTGTGACATACAAACTGATGGGTACTGGGCTTACATCTGCAACAATCCAGAGGTGACTTCTAGTGCTAACATTTTTGGCACCATTGTAGGGGATGAATTGAAGATTTTCTGTGGGATTGAATGACAATGAGCTTCTGATTCTGAAGGTGCATCAGATATCAGAATCACTAAGATTTCACTTCCACCTGGCGACTCCATTGTGGTGACTCCACTGGTCAGCTGGCTCCAAAAGGTAGACACACACAGTCTCATCCAAACCTTCCTATAGCTACACCTGAAGCTGATCCATAGAAAATTATCAGAAGAGAAAAGACCCATCAAGAAGGCAATTCGGCCGTTGAACAAGGTGATTCTGGTAATTTTCATCATCCTCCCTCTGAAAATCCATTAGTTGCTTCTCATACTCTTATTATATCTTCTTTTGGAGTTTCTAGAGCCTTAAATTTTGGGAGTTTTCCTACTTTTTTCTCCTCTCCTGGCCTCGGTTTGGAAGGAGAAATTTTTAACATTCCTATCTCCCCTGAGGTTGTTCCTTGGCTCAAACCCAGGACCTTAGGATATTTTCCCACTCCAGGTTTTTCTATCCCTTCCCCTATCAGAGTTGTTGTAGGAAAAGCCTTTGTTTCTGCCAATGTTGTAGCCTTTGTCTCAAACACTCAGTTGTTTCCTCCTTCTCCTAGAAATACAATCCCAACATCTCCCATCCTAACTCCATCCCCTCCTAGCTCTTCTCTTGTTCACATTCCAATGGTAGGAGATAATCCCCCCAGAAATAGAATGGACGCTATAGTAGCTGCCAGATATGCCCCTCGTGTTCTGCCTCAACCTATTAATTATCTACTAGCTGGTGGATACCTTAAGAAGCAACCTAAGTTCATAGGGGAGGGAGATATAACTATAGAGGATCACCTTGCATATTTCTATAGTTATGTTGATAACTATGTCATCGTAGATGAAGATGTGTGGATGAGGATTTTTGTCCAGAATATTTATGGAGAGGCTAGGAAATGGTTCAGGGCCCTCGCTCTTAGATCCATTGATGGAATTGATGCCTTAGACGATGCATTCTTAAGGCATTTGGGAGACAAGAAAGATTTCCTCTACTACATTACAGAGTTTGGATTGTTGAAGAATAAGGAAGGGGAATCTGTTTCGGATTTTTCAAAGAGGTTCAATAAAAGTATAATAAAGTCCCTACTGAGATTAAACCCACTGAAACCTCTGGTCCTCTTCTAGAATTACTTATGCTAATGTATTTGACTCTGATTTCTGCCTCCTATTAAGAGAAAGAAGAGATTCTTCCTTGGCTCATATGAAATATGTAGCCTTGGAAGTGGAATCCAACATTTTGGCAGTGAACAAGCTTAGGGGTAAGGCTGATAGAGATAGAGGAAAGGGGAGGTATGAAGCTTCAACCTTTGGTTCCTCCATTTCTCCCCCTCAAATGGATGAAGTAACTAAGTTACTAAAATCATTTTCAGCGAGAATGAAGAGATTGGAGTTGGAAGGGAAGCAGACATACAAAAATCCTCAAAACACTGATAACAGAGGCAACTTCAGGAGGCCTAATAAAAATGCTCCTCAGATTTTCCAAAGGGAACAGAGGAACAGAGACAGACATGATAAAAAAATTCAGAACCCTCTCCAAAACAACCTTGTTGTAAATAATGATGGAGAGGAGGAAGACCTCGATCCAAAAATCCACTGTATAGGAGACACATCCTCTTTCCCTCACTTGACTCAATCAACATACGAGGTGTCTCTCATGGAAAACCAATTAAACGAGTTGAGCAAGAGGGACAAGGCCAACAACAGCCCAAACATATACAACCTTAGGTCCAAAAAGAAAGAAGGAAATCATGATGTTTCTGATTGACCTACCATAGCAAAAAGGCCTGCTAAAGATGCATCGGACGACAAAAAAGGTAAGAAAGTTTAAAGTCTTGTCCCGAAAGTGAAAGAAATTCCAAAGCCCACATCCCCTTTTAATTGAGAATGAAATTCAGAAAATTAGAATCCCTGTACCCCTTTCAGACATGGTCAAGCATGAAGATTTCAAAAGAATCCTATCTAAAACGTTGATTCTTGAACCCTCAAATCATCCCACGGACTCAATCAATTTGCAAGACGAAAAGCCAACAATCATCTTAGGTCCGATGGTAGAATATAGAGATGATTCATCCTCTCCCTTCTACACATCACTAAATATACATGATAAGGTGATGCATAATTATTTGATGGATTCAGGGGCGTCTCATAACCTCGTGCCCAAAACCGTCATGGAATAACTAGGACTTGAAATCACAAAAACATACCACGACTTGTATTCCTTTGACTCTAGGAAAGTGCAATGTCTTATGGTCATCAAGGAATTGGTTGTGACCTTGTTTCAGCTGCCGATGGAAAGTGTGGTCATGGACATTGTGGTAGTTGATGTTCCCCCCAAGTTTGGAATGTTGTTGTCAAGATCTTGGATAAAAAGACTTGGGGGAACCTTGCAAATGGACCTCTCGTACGCCACTATTCTTGTGTTTGGGGGGGATCATAGAAGACTTTACAGGGAAGCTCAGTTGGATTATATTCTTAGTGATGAAACAAACCCCAACAACCATCCTATCTTTGCACTTGACACCAATTTTGGGTCTAGTTTATTGTAGCTCATTGATGCTCCCAAACCTCCTCTAAAACTCAGAAAGTAGTCCACTGCTTTTCTTGAAGCTTCCTCTGGAAAATGTTTTTTGATGGAGATTCATCCAGGGTGAGTGTTGGTGTTGGAGTAGTCTGTATTTCACCCGCTCAAGAGACCATACCTCTTTCCTACAAATTAGAATTTGAAACTGCCAATAACGTGGCAGAGTACGAAGCTCTCGTTTTGGGATTGAGGGCTGCAAAAGATACGGGGATTAAAGAAATATCTGTGTTTGGAGATGCTGAGTTAGTTATCAATCAGATAAGAAATATTTACCAAGACAAGAATCCTAGAATCAGATCTTATAGGAATG
>JASDQU010683535.1:0-14762 GCA_032191745.1 Picea mariana
TTCTCATATTCATCTTCTGGTTGATATTCCTTCCTTCATACATTCAGGTTAGGGCATCAAAAACTTATTTTGGAGTATTCTTAGAAGACACTTGAGGGATCAAGTGGTATTTAATAGAGTCTGCAATGATTCTTTTGTCCCTAACCATATCTGATCCAGGATCTTTTTATCTTGACTTATAAATAATTGAATTAAATGAGCATAAATTAAACTGTGCCATTACAGAAGGGGAAACTCAAAAATGAAGAGACATAAGAATCAAATATGAACACAAAAACTTGATAATGGAGTTCATCCCTGGTGGACTACGTCTTTGGGTCCTGCTCTCAAATGGGTAGGCTCTTTCATTAACTTAGCAAAATAATTTGGCAAAATACATAAGTATACCTCATTCTGAAATCAAGTTGCATAAATAATGATCATATCAGAAAACAAATAGTACCACTGAATTTTTGGCGTCGAATTACCCAAAAATGAATGTCTCCATGCCCAAGAAGAATTTCATCTCAATTTATGTGCCCTCTGCAACCTGCAATAATGATAGTCATGCCTCATAAAACGTTCCCACAGTCGTACGTTCCACGCCCCCCTTTGGCTAGTGAAACCCCAACTTAAATAGTAAATGGGCAGATGGATGTTCCAATGAAACCATTAGGCGGATTGGTTATTGGTGTTAAAGTTAAAGCATTGTATGTGGGGGAGGTCCGAGGGTCAAACCTGCAGGCCACCCATTTTGGCTCTTTGGTTGTAACCTATGCTATACTTGGTTGGTGGATTCTAGATGTGGCAGTTGTGGCCAGATATGTAGGGACCTCCACCAGATTTGGCAGGGTCCTATCATATATTTTTTTATTAGTATTCGGTCACGGGCCCTCCTTGGGCGTTTCAGGGGTGCCACATGGCACCTGCTAATTGGGCCACGTGGAATCCGTTGATTGGCCCACTTGGTCGTTGATGTCACCTCCACGTCAACCTCGTATAGGAAACGTGGCACCTTTTGGGTGGTGCCATGTGGCTTCACTTGGGGCACCATGTGGCACTTTTCTACTGGTCCACATGGAGCCCTGAAAAGCCTATTGGTAGGTGACACATGGCATCCTCTGGTGTTGCCATGTGGCATGATGACATCAGCAGACGTCATGCTGACATCATCCTTCCATGTCATTTTCTGACATCATGTTGATGTCGATAGTATGAATGATGATGTGGCCCCTATTGATTTGTCATGTTTGACCGCAACTTTGACCACGAATATCTTTCAATATGTAACTTTGTTTGACAAGTCGTTTGCACCGTTAGAAATCTTGTGACACGCTATTCATGATCATTCCATTTTCACTGAGTTTTGGGAACTTTTAACTTTTTCCCTTTCTTTGTCTGCTGGAGCTATTCTGAGCATTCTGAGTTGCCTCTATGAGTTATGAGTTTTTCTTAGCCTTCTATGGATCCTTTTTT
Organism: Picea mariana; assembly: GCA_032191745.1. NCBI lineage: Eukaryota > Viridiplantae > Streptophyta > Pinopsida > Pinales > Pinaceae > Picea > Picea mariana. The sequence goes on from JASDQU010683535.1 coordinate 1,456, forward strand.
GGATAACGCCTTCCCACTCAGATATTTTTGGACCACCAAAAGATTCCATCAATCAACAGGTAAGTGAGGGAATAGTTCCCTCACTTTGTCCTTCTCGATCCACTTTGCCTTGATTGGATGTGTGTCTTTTAAGCCTGCTCTAAGATAATCAACGTCACCCTTGCATGAATTCCTCATCCTCCTAACTAGGATGACATCTTCATGTAGCTCATCCAATTACTAAGGTGCAAACTCATCAACTAAAGGTATTGAAACTTCCTCATCTTGATCCATGATCATGGGAGGTTCAAAAAGTTTCAAGTTATCAACGTTCACAACTGAGTAAATATGCATGTAAGGCAGAAGATCCAGATGCAAAGAATCGGTACCACTTTTATCCAAGATAGTGAAGGATCCATAACGAATGGGCTTGAGTTTCTTCCCTTCACCCTTCAATCTTTCCTTGTTGATGTGAAGCCATACTCGGTCTCCAACTTGGAACTGATGATCAAACATGTGCTTGTCGTGTCAAGCTTTATACTGTGCTTGACTTTTCTCCAATTGTTCCCTGACTACCTAGTGTATCTATTGGATCCTCTAGATGAAATTGTGGGATTTGTCCTTTGTTCATTCTTCATTCACATCAAGATCTCTCCCATACATCAATTCCAAAGGAACCTTTGGTAGGTACCCAAAACATGTCTCAAAAGGTGAACTCTTAGTGGATGAATGTAAATCTCAGTTGTACGCATGTTGTGCATAGGGTATCGATTCATCACATAAATTGGGATGCTTGTTGTAGTAGCCTCGAAGCAAAAGTACCATTGTTCGGTTTACCACCTCTATCTATTTGTTGGTATGTGGATGGAAAGCAATGCTCCTCTTCAATTTGGTGTCCATCATTTTTCACAAGCTATTCCAAAATTCCTCAAGGAATCGAGTATCTCGATCTAAGACGATGGATGTGGGTAATCCAAAGTGAACCCAAACATTTTGAAAGAAGAGATAAGTATTCTTCTCAACTGTGATCTTCTTTTTACATGGCATCAAGATACACATCTTGTTGAACCTATCCACTACAACATACAAATAATCATGACCCCCTTTGGTCATTGGTAAACCCCCTACAAAATCCATGGAGACAATTTCCCATGGATGGGATGTAACAGGAAGTGGTGAGTACAACCCTAGTTTTCTATTAGTGGGCTTACAAGTGGAACACATCACACACCCCTTTACATATTTAGTTACAATTGCTTTCATTTGAGGCCAGTAACAAAACCTCTGCAAATCAGCCATAGTTTTTCCTACCCCAAAATGCCCAGACACAAGAGAAGTGTGAGCTTCTCGTATAACATGGACTCGTTCACTTGTAGGAATACATAGCTTTCCAAGATGGTAGAGTAGTTTTCCCTACAGACAATAGTTCTCTACCTATGCACCAAGGGTTATCTTTGCATACAATTCTTTAAAATCTTCATCAATGGCATATTGTTCTACATAGCTATCATAGGATAAATAAGAATTCTTCAAAACAATAGAAGCAACAATAGGAGGTCTAGAAAGCATATAAGCTACCTTGTTACTTGTACCCTTTTTGTACTTGATTACCAAGTGAAATTGTTGTCGAAAACTCATCCACCTGTAGTGTCGATATTGTTGCAATTTGGTATGTTCTTGAAGATACTGTAAGGGTGGGTGATCTATATGTATGATTCTTTCCTTCCCCAACAAGTAGTGTTTCCATTTCTTTACACTCTAGACTAATGCATACAACTCTTTATCATATGTAAGATAGTTAACGACAACTTGGTTAAAATTTTCAGAGTGGTAACAGATAGGCTTACGATATTGCATCAACACTGCACCCATTGTGTATCCGTTGGAATCTGTCTCGATCTCAAAAGGTTGTTGAAGATTCGGCGGTGCTAACATCGGTGCGGTACTAATCTTCTCCTTCAAAATGTTGAAAGCTTTTTGTTGCTTTACTTCCCACTGAAAAGTGTTCTTCACACTAGTTAAGGCATGCAAAGGAGTTTCTATAAAGGAGAAGTTGGGAATGAATCTCCTCCAATATTGGACTACACCTAAGAAGCTTCGGATTTCAGTTACACTTTTTGGCTCAAGCCATTTTACAATTACATCAATTTTGGAAGTATCAATTTTCAATTGTCCTCCTCCTACAATATGACCTAAGTACACAAGTGTAGTCTTGCCAAATTCACATTTAGACAATTTAACATACAACTTTTCCCTTTGCAAAGTATCCAATACTTTCTTTACATGCCTCACATGCTCATCCCAATTCCCGTTAAAAACACAAATTTCATCTAAATATATAATCACAAAGTCACCTAGGAAAGGCCTGAATACATCATTCATCACACGCATGAAAGTTGTCGGAGAATTACAAATCCCAAACAGCATAACTAACCACTCAAGCAATCCATGTTTGGTTTTAAAGGCAGTTTTCCATGCATCATGTTATGCGACTCTGATTTGATGATATCCACTATGCAAATCAGACTTAGTGAAATAAACAACATTCTTTAATTGATCAAGTAAATCATCTATGGGAGGAAGAGGGTATCAATTTTTCACCATGATTTTATTTAAAGCCTAGTAATCGACACACATTTGCCATGTGTCATCCTTCTTTGACACCATCACGATTGGAGAACCACAAGGAGATGAATTGGGCCTGATGACCCCTTGATTCAATAAGCCCTGTACCTGCTTCTTGATCTCTATCATCTCCACAACTGACATCATGTACATGCCCACATTAGAAAGAGGAGAATCTTTTTAAAGATGTGTCTCATGTTGGATTTCCCTCTTAGGAGGTAATCCATCTGGTTCCTGAAAAATATCATCATACTTAGAAACAATATCAATTAATTTATTTTTATGATATGGATCACACCCTTGGAAAGCGTCGGATGTCCCGACATCTTTCTCTCTGACAACCATGAGTACATATCTCTTATTAGTGTTTATGAGTCTTTTCATTTGCCTTGCACTAGCAAGTATTGTATTTACCCTCATGTTGTGAGGTATAACAATATATTCCACTCCCCCTTTAGTAAGGTGGTATTTGTTCTCATGACGAAAGAAGATTGCTTTTATATCATAAAGATAAGGACTTCCCAACACTATGCCACATATATCAAGTGGTACAACATCCAAATATACTTCATCAATCAATTTTGAAGCAATAGAAAATCTGATCCTACATTGTTTGGTGACATTAAGTTTTTCTTTATCACATACCCAACCAAGAGGATAAGGCTTTGGATGTGGTTTCGTTTCAAGACCCATATTCTTAACAAGTGCTTCAGATATTAAGTTTACTTGGGAACCCATATCAAATAATGTATCTATCTTAGTATGTTTAGATACAACTCTTATATGAAATAACTCATTCCTCTTTCATTCATCAACATGAGATTCATCATTGGAACTTGAACTAGCATGAAGAGAATATTTACCTTGTACTCTGACTGTTGTGATATATCCTTCATCTCCTGAATCAGAACTAAGATCTTGTTTCACTGTAGCAATGGTCTTTGTCTTCCCCTTTCTACCGAACTATTTCGGTTTCTTCTTTGGATGCAGTTTCCAACAATGTTCTTCATCATGGCTACTCTTCTTGCAATGAGTGCAAGACGGTTTTCTTCCTTCTCTCATTACTATAGAGGTCTTCTTGTCCTTCCTTTTAAACTTCTTAAAAGTATTTTGTGGGAAATTGGAAGGTTTCTTTTGTTATAATATGAATGAATGTGCTCCTTTAACCATTGACAATATCGCTATTGTCATCCAACCATAGGCTGAAGCCACCCTCCGAGCACCTTAACCTTGACAGAGAATCACTCTGGAAGAAAAACCTAGGCTAGATAGCCAAACAAAGGGTATCACACCTTTCCCCAAGGATATCACACCAACAAGAGTTGATCAGATAGTCCAAACCCTAACCAAGAGATAGTCCAAGCCAAGCGTGATCTACTAGTTGTAGTAGATGCAATGACAACTCTCCTCCAAACCTGTGCACAAAATTGGGCACTGTAGTGCGCACAAGTGTTGCTCTGCAATTCTGAGACTGCCCTGCTAGAATGAAGACTGGACTCCTGTATTTATAGTAATTCTAGATAACTTCCTGGGTCGACTTCTCATTCTGGGTATCTGTCTTTTCAGTATATTTTATTTCTTCTGGCCGACTTCTTCTCTTGGAGGCTAATAACCTAATACAAGTTATATTCCTGAGCTAACATGTCTTCTAGGTTTATTAGCCAACTCATTAGGGTTTCTTCTTACTTCCCGGAATATTCTATTCTCGTCAGATTTACACGTGGAGGTAAATACCTCCTGCAGCTACCATAATATCAACACTTGCTCCTAGCTAGGGAGGTATTACAGGTAATGGTATTGAGCAAAAACATACCATTCACCCGGTAGCATCAACATAGTTGTATAGACTATCTCATGACTAGATCATTAGCACCATCATCACCATCATTGTCATCAGCTGCATCATCTCTCGGAACCATACTCTATCTGAGTAATCAAACATGATGCTCACTCCACAGAGTGACACAGGATCCATTCTTCTAATCTAGAAGAATAAATGGTCTAAACCATTTTCTGTCTGGGAAATCTCTGTTCATTGATCATCCATATAGTTGATAATCATTTTCAACAATGTTGATAGTATTCAAGGCAATCGGAACAATATTATTCAATAGAACACAACTGTGTGTATCCATTGTAGTACACAACTACAATCCAGTGGTACACTACCACACCAAGTAGCACACAGGTACTTGATCAAACAGTGGAACACATCCACCATAGCAGTATACATCTAATGTCTAGAGACATACAGTCTTCATAACAATCATCTGATATCAACCTCCACAGAAACAATGTTATGATATAAACTGAATTATTTGGGCCATTCTTCTACTCACATCTGTGAGATCTGAAAGAGCATTTGCCCTCAAAAATTCAAACATCAATGATGAGTTATCTGGACTATTCTTCTCAATCAAGGAAGAATAAATGTCCTGATTTTTTGAGCTTGGACCATTCCCCATTGTGGGCCATTCCTCCAACACTAAACAAAGTGTAACCTGGAGAGAATGAGTCTGCCCTAAGGAATGTCTGTCCCTGATTGTTGAACCTTGACCATTCCCCACCTTGGGCCATTCCTCCGACACTAAACAAAGTGCAACCTGGAGAGAATGAATCCTCCCAAGGAATGATTGTCTGGACTATTTCCAAAGGAAATGACTATCCTACACCAGCCTCCAAAATGGATCATTCCCCATGTTAACCACAATGAGAAATCGTTTTCCGACGAGGCGGGCTAGTATTCTTGATTAACCCTCAAGAAGAGAGACTTCCCTAGACCACTTCCCATCTTAACCACAATGGAAATTCATTGTCTATGGTACATCAACAATATAGACCATTTTTCGAACTGGAAAATGTTTGTTCATCAGAAATCTCAATCCACTTTCCGAACTGGAAAGAATCTGCTCATCCTGGACCATTTTTCGAACTGAAAAATGACTATCCATCAATCGATAATACATCAGTGCTCCCTCCCAACCTGGGAGTCATCTCTTCCTTTTTCAATAAGGAAGTCATCTCCACAAGCTCCAACTTGAGTACGCAAACTCTTTCATCTTGGACAGAAGCTTTACCAAAATGTCTGCTTATCTGCTCATATGTGGAGATATGTATTGGAGAACCACTTTCTCCTTTCTGGACTTTATCATGGATAATGTAATGCTTGATTCCAAATGTACTTCAGTTTGGAACACTAGTTTTCTCTGAAGGCTTCATGTAGCTCTTGATCAATAAAGTATATCATTGTTGGAAAACTGGAACATATCCATGTGGCACTTCTTCTGTCATCATGAGATATGATCTTCTAAGTAATCATCTTGATACAATATCTCTGTTATAGAAAATCTTCACCACGCTTCTGTTGTGCACTGGAGGTTCTCCACCAAGTTATCTTCTTCCATCTGCATACAAGGGTCTCTTTCTAGTATGCTTCAAATTCTTGAGGTTGCTCTTCATATTCTCTTGTTCAATTTCTCTGGAGAACAGTCTTTACTTCCATCTGATGTAGAACTCCAACCCATGGATATTGCGGATGATATAAAGACTCATGTAGAGGTATGTCTGGTTTATTGGAACAAGTAATCATCATATTCTTCTCCCTCCATTTGGGAGAACCTCTAGTTATGGATCACAACTTTCAATTCCTCTGTTTAATTTCTTTTCTTGAGTTCATATCAGGTTGGTAATCTTGTGATTCTTAATACAGTGATTGGTTGTTCTCGTTTCTCTTTCTTTCTTGGAATCTTCATGTTCTTCCTGGTGTTTTTCTTTAGCTCTTGGGTCCATGGAGTTTCTTATAGATTCCATACCCTAAAGATTCCACTTCTTCCTTTGATTATAGAAACATGGATGTGGATGGACAACCAGGGATACTTTAAGGCTTCTCTTCAAAGAAGACTTCTTCTAAGGTTGAATTGAACATGTGTTGTCTTTCATGGTTGCCACCATGGATATATACTTCATCATATTCAATGGATCATAGGCTTAGCTCCCTCCTAATCCTTGCTTTATGTATGAGTACATATAATCGGCACACTCTATCTAACAGAGTCCATGCTTCCATCTTCATCCTTATTGTCTTCTGCAATATATAATCGACTCCTTCCGTCTAACAGAGTCCATGCTTTTGTCTTATTGTCTTCTACAAAACGTCATAAGTCTTTCTCCAATTTCCTCTTGATTGTTGACTTCTTTTTCTCTTTGCTTCTTCTAAGTTTCTTCATGATTGATTCTGATTTCGGTTTTCCTTGTATAATGATAGCAGTCCTTATTTTGTTGTTCTTCCATAGGTATAGTTCTTCTTGGAACACATTATATTTCGAGAGATAGATATACAAGATATGTACAGAGACAATGCAAACAAGATATGTACAAGAACTAAGAAGAGTATTGTTACCTTCAGAAGAAGAAGTCTCTTTCATCCTACATAGTCTTCTTTGTAGGTTCCTTTTCTTCAGCAACTGATGCTTCGTGTTTCTCCTTTCTTTTATTTAGCTCAGGACAATGATTCTTGTAGTGACCATACTTTCGACGGTTGAAGCATTGTATTTTTGAAATATCTTTCTCTCGATTTGGCTTCCTCCTTGAACTAAGCTTCCTTTTGTTCCTGAAATTCTTGAATCTTGTTGTGAAGGCTTGATCATCGTACTTCTTTTGGGGTTTCTCTTTTGCATTGATCCTAGATTCTTCTTGAGCACAACAAGTCCAAAGTTCTTCAAATGTAGGATACTCCTTCCTTGTGTTCATGCTTGCAGAAAATGCATCCCATGTCTTGGGAACACCATTGAGTACTATGTTTACCAAATCCTTCTCTGAAATGATCTCTTCAATAGCTTGTAGTTGATCTCTTAACTGGGAGATCCTCACAAAGTATGATGTTGTGCTATCATCATCATTCATCTTCATGTCATGGAGCTCATTCTTTAGACTCATTATTTGTCCAATGTTTCTGACTGAGAAGAGGTTTGTTAGAGCATTGTACATTTTCTTTGATGAGTCGAGATGTGAGATGTAGGGTATCAAGTGGTCTTTTATAGAGTCAACTATGATAATCATGGCATTGATGTCACTGTCTTTGAACTTCTCCATAACTGCAACGTTTTGTGGTTCCTTCTCTTTTCCTTCTTCAAACTCTGGTTCCACAATATTTCCTTTCACGATATCCCGCACTTTATTCTTGGCAAGGATGAGGTCAATCCTTGTCTTCCACGCTCTAAAGTTAGAAGCTTCATCTAACTTTTTTTCTGAATTCATAGAGTAAGTCATGGCGGCTTTGACTTGGTCAACCCTAGATCTGACCAAAAACTCAAACTTGATGTCTTGGCTTGCTGAGAGTACCAGGAGAAGCATTGGGCTAGGGTGCATTGATCTATCTAGAAATTAGGTCAATCCCTTCACTTAAGGTGATTCAACGAGAGGATTAGGGTTTCTTCAACTGCACCTGCTAGTAACCCTAGCGGCAATGCTATGGTGACTACTCCTGCAAGAAACCCTAGTGGCAGTTCTTCAACGAGCTTAATATCCTTACGACTATGTTTCCTTCCAGCGGTTAGACTGAATGAAGGAGGTGTGGGCCCATAACCTGTTAGAATATGAATGAATGTGCTCATTTTACCATTGATAATATCGCTATTGTCACCCAACCATAGGCCAAAGCCACCCTCCGAGCACCTTAACCTTGACAGAGAATCACTCCAGAAGCAAACCCTAGACTAGATAGCCAAACAAAGGGTAGTGAACCTTTCCCCAAGGATAGCACACCAACAAGAGCTGATCAGATAGTCCAAACTCTAACCAAGAGATAATCCAAGACAAATGTGATCTTCTAGCTGCAGTAGCTGCAATGACAACTCTCCTCCAAACCTGCGCACAAAACTGGGCACTGCAGTGCGCACAAGTGATGCTCTGCAATTCTGAGACTACCCTACCAGAATGAAGACTAGCCTCCTGTATTTATAGTAATTCTAGCTAACTACCTGGGCCGACTTCTCATTCTGGGTATCTGTCTGTTCAGTATATTTTATTTATTCTGGATGACTTCTTCTCTTGGAGGCTAATAACCTAATACAAGTTATCTTCTTGAGCTGACATGTCTTCTAGGGCTATTAGCCAACTCATTAGGGTTTCTTCTTATTTCCCGTAATTTTCTATTCTCGTCAAGTTTACACGTAGAGGTAAATACCTCCTGCAACTACCATAATATCAACATCTTTGTGGGATATTCATGAACATGTTTCCCCCTGTTCTCAAGGTGAGTGGCTTGCACACAAACTTCATAAATACTAGTGGGGTTAAACACGAGTGAAGTATGATGACTATAACTGTGAAGTGCGCCAATATACTTCATTAAAGTTTCATAAGAATCCAAAGGAATGTTCAATGCAAGAGATTTCTTCCTAAATTCTTCTGTGAAACTTTGTATAGTTTGACCTTTACTTTGCCTTATTTTTTTCCATTCCATCATTGTTTTATGTAAATACCCTAATGGATAAAATTGCTTCCTTATCGCTGATTTAAATTCCGACCACGAGGAAAGAATATTACCACACTTAGTTATGTCCTGAAGCTTTCTCTCCCACCATACGAGAGCGGTGCCTTCCAACCGAAGAGAATCCAATTGCACTTTAACCTCCTCTTCATCGATATTTTAGACACAACAATACACTTCAACCTATTGAATCCAATTATCTATCTTTTCAGGATTAATATCTTCATTAAACATAGGTAAAGCAAATTTTACATCGAGCTTTAATAATGGTTTCTTAAAAGAGGATTTATGGCTAGAATGATGAGAATGATGAGAATGCTCAGAGGAAGAAGAAAAAGAACTCGAAGTTGAATATGGAGGCTCCAGAGGATCTCCTCTAGGCCCTTGGTTTATCGAAGCATCATCATCTGCATGTGCTTCCATTTTCTTCCCTTTATTCTTCATGCTCTTCTCGTAATCTCCATACATCCGTTCGACCATTTCTGACATGCGATAAAAAAACATGTGAAAGTTATTCTCTTGTTCATCACGCTTGTCCTCTTTTTCCATTTTCTTCCTTCTGGATGCACAACCAACTTCGGGACTGAAAGTCTTAAGAGTTCCTTCACCCTACTTATACTTGTCCCTAGTAATCATTCACACTCAACAATTCAAGTCAAAGACAACTACTCTGATACCAACATGATTGAGGATCTTTTCATCGTGACTTATAAAGAATTGCATTAAATGAGCATAAATTAAAGTGCACCATTAAATAAGGGGAAACTCAAAAATGAAGAGACATAAGCATAAGATTTGAACACAAAAACTTGATAACGAAGTTCGTCCCTAGTGGACTATGTCTCCGGGTCCTGCTCTCAAATGGGTAGGCTCATTCATTAACTCAGCAAAATAATTTGGCAAAATGCATAAGTATACCTCATTCTAAAATCAAGCTGCAGAAATAATGCTCAGATCAGAAAAAAGACAACACCACTAAATTTGTGCGTTGAATTACCCAAATATGATTGTCTCCATGCCTTGATTCGACTCTGGCACTCCCAGGCCCAAGAAGAATTTTGTCTCGGTTTTTGTGCCCTATACAACCTGCAATAATGACAGTCCTGCCTCATAAAACATGCTTGCAGTCGTACGGTCCATGCCCCCCTCTAGCTGGTGAAAACCTGGCTTAAATAGTAACTGGGCAGACAGATGTTCCAACAGAACCGTTAGGTGGATTGGTTATTGGTGCTAAAGTTAAAGCATTGTATGTGGGGGAAGTCCCGAGGTCAAACCTGCAGGCCTCCCATTTTGGCTCTTTGGTTGTAACCTCTACTATACTTGGTTGGCGACTTCTAGATGTGGCAGTTGTAGCTAGATATGATGGGACCTCCACCACATTTGGCGGGGTCATGTCATATATATTTTTTTGAATTTTCGGTCACGGGCCCTCCTTGGGCGTTTCAGGGGTGCCACATGGCACCCACTGATTGGGCCATCTGGCATCCGCTGATTGGACCACTTGGTCGCTGATATCACCTCCATGTCAACCCTATACAAGACACGTGGCACCTTCTGGGTGGTGCCACGTGGCATCACTTAGGGGTGCCACGTGGCACTTTTCTACTGGTCCACATGGAGCCTTGAAAATCCTATTGGCAGGTGACACATGGCAACCTTTGGTGTTGCCACATGGAATGATGAATTCAACAGCCATAATGCTAACTTCATCTTGTCATGTTAGCTGCTGATGTCAGCAGTACAGATGATGATGTGACCCCTGTTGACTTGCCATGTTTGACCACAACTTTGACCGTGAATATCTTTCAATCTGTAACTATGTTTGATTAGTCATTTGCTTCGTTAGAAATATTGTGATGTGCTCTTCACGATCAAGACATTTTAAATGAGTTTTGGGAACTTTGAATTTTTTCCCTTTCTCTATCTGTTGGAGCCATTTTGAGAGTTCTAAGTTGCCTCTGTGAATTCTAAGTTGTTCTTAGCCTTCTCTAGATCCTTTTTGGATCAAAATCCTTCTGGTACTTTGATTTAGTTGTAGCATCTGCGGGTTCTGGTACATTTTCCTTGATGAATCTTGTAAGGTAATTCTCTTCAAGAATGAATGCAATCCTATACTTCTAGGCACAGAAGTTATCCACGCCTTCTAATTTGTCAACAAGCTTGGTGCTTGCAGATATCTTGACCTGGAGTTGGGAAAATGAACAAAAATTGAAAGTGCTCAAAAATTAAATATGAACTTACCAGAAGGTGTGATTGGCTGAGGTGAGTAGGTTGGTGCAGTCTGTTTTCAAAAAATCCAAATTTTGCCCCTTGAAATTGGGCCTGCGCAAATATGGATTGGTACTTCTGGTACTGGTTATGGTTTCCTAGTTTTCTGGTTTTCTAATACCAGTGAAAACTAAGGTTTCACTGTCTGGAGGCTCTGGGCACTGAAAAGGTGTTCTTAAGCTTCCAATGAGTTCACTAGGCTAGGGCACACTTCCCTAGATATTTTTTAGGCTGAAACTCTCTTCCAACAAAAAGACTTAATTTTCTTGTACGACAATAGTGACGTTTTTGGTTACCTAGTGAAATATGCTCTATTCAGTCAAGCTCTGAAACCATGTTAAATTTAGAGCTATTATTAAGTTCTTTTCAATTTACTAGACAACAAGAGGATAAGCAGGATCACTAAAAGAAACACAATCACAAGGTACACAACATTTATCATGGGAAACCCTCATGGGGGAGAAAACCCAACAAAAACTTCCTTAATATAGATTGCAAATACAGTGCAAATCTATTAAACCAAACACAAGAGAATATCCAAGACTGAGCAATGCACCTCTTTCTTCTCCTTCTTTTGGCAGTTGGATATTCCTTCAAACTTGCGCACTAAATGAGTGACTTGAGTGAGTGAATGAATGAGGTGCTAGCCTCTCTTATTTATACTAGTTGAGGATCGTTAGGGTGGTATCTCTTCATTAGGCAGGGCCGACTTCTCCAACTAGTGGTTAAAACCACTTTAATTATACCTAGGGGCCGACTTCTCAATTAGCCTCACTTAATTAGGGTTTGACCAATCCACAAAAGCGGATTTGGTCATACATAAGTCCCGACACAATCAATCCAGAAAAGGAAATTGATCTATAAGATAATAACTCAACAATAAGTAGAATATACTTCGCAGTTACAACATTTCAACAATTTTATGCCCATGAGCTATTTTGTGTGTACACTTATGAGTTTTCAATAATGTTATACTTTAATATAAAAAGGGATTAATAACATTATTAGTAACTTAAATATTAAATTAGGGTTTTGTTATGATTTTTGCATTTTTATTGTTATAAATATGTTTTCCCCCCCTCTCATATGTATCTCTTTTCATTTTATCAATAAAATTAACCATATTAGTGTTTATTGAAGATATCTTCCTCCATTTCTTGAATTCGCAAGTATAATCTACCTTTGGTGTGTAAGCGTCCCAACTCTTTTCCTTGTTTGTACCCCTTAATTTTTGTTTTTTTATTTTGATTATTTCAAATTTCAAATATTAGTTCTATTTTGGATATTGGAAAACTACAAGTTGGTTTTATAGGTTTAATTTACTTTCACTATTGTCGTGTTTTTCTTTTTTTCACAAAAATAGTGTTGAAGAGGAAACCTCAATATGTCACTAAGGAAAAGTTGCAATAAATCTTCATGAATTTTGTAGAAGTTATAAACAAGATTATATAGATGCAATCCCTAGAAAAAGGGCCCATGGAGCAGGGTCTAGAGTATTCATTCTTTAATTACAAGAGTTCTAAGGAGGAAGAAGAGTAACTAAACCCTTTCAAAATGAAAGGTAATACCATTCCAAGATCATTAGTGACACAAAACCATCAATACCTAGTTTAAACCTATATATGAATATCCCACAATACATATTTGATGTGGAAGTGGAAGTGAAAAAATGGCTAAGCAAGGTCTAGTTAGTATTCAAGTTGAAACACATTTTTTACCAACAGGACAAGTTAGATATGGCACTATAGAATTAGGATGGATCATCCCATACCTTTGATGCAAGATGGATTGCTAAAACCCCGAAAGGATATTTTAGCAATTTTCAAGATGCATTAATTTGCAGTGAAGTTCATAACTAGGATGAGACTAATGATGTCAACTCCTACACTATTTCTAGAAGGGATTGATCATTAGAAAATACATTGAAAAGTTTCAATTCCTCAAG
>JASDQU010683535.1:24668-35157 GCA_032191745.1 Picea mariana
CACTATAATGATTGGGTCGGGTAGACTTGAACCCTTGAAGTTATATTCCCATAATAAAAACAAAGGGTCCTTGTTATGGTTGATATGGTATTACATTGACTATTATTTATAAGAAACAAGTGAAATGTTTGGGCCTCCATATTGATACCTCTAAACACTTTCCCATCAACTTCCAATGTAATAAATATATCTAATGTGAAGGTTTGGTGCAAAGGGTGGAACATACTATGGAAAACTTTAGCCTTAATATTGATTTTTGTGTCATAGATGTGAGGTTAGATGTTGTTTGGGATATTTAATGGATTATTTCCAAAGGTAACAAATCCACTAACCACTAAGAAAAATTCCTCTCATCCACAATATGGATGTGAAGTCACTCTCAAAGTGATAGAACCTAAAATCATCTAAAGTGTGGATTGAAAAATACATATCTAAAATTTTCATAAGAGTCACTTTGGATGCATGGCGATGGGGGAAGCTCCCTGTTAACAAAATTGTATTCCATACTTATCTACCTTACTCTAAAAGTGTAAGGTGAACTTACATAAGATGTTTGCATAGCATCCACCAAATAGGAGTATGAAGCATGTTATTGAGTTTGACCCCACTAAATCTCCTCTAGTGGTATATCCTTATCAATGTGCATATCCTCATAGCTTTGAGATTGAAATGCTTGTGGAAGAATTTCTGGAAGCTAGGATTATAAATCTTAGTCGCATTCCTTATGCTTATTATGTGATTATTATAGAGCACTTATTCAGATCACTATCAAGAGTAAGTTCCTCATGTCTCAAAAGCATGATTTTATGGATGGTGTGTGTGTGTGTGTGTGGTGTCAATTTTTTTTTTAATATTGACCTATGTTCAAGAGATTACTAGATACCAATACATATCCAATACCAAGAGAAGACATCATTAAGGAATCATTGTGGACACAAATTCTAATTTCGAGTAATGCCAATCACCCTCTACAATGCTCATATTACATGACTTAATGAATAATGTGGTTAGTATCTCCATAAATTTGTCTTGAATTTCTTCAACGATATATACCTATATATATTACAACATTGACAAAGAATCTAGAGTAATTATATATTATATTAGATATGGTATCATAACATGAGATTTATTCAAATGAATCTAAGTGTGTTTTTTTCAAAACTTACATAGAATATCTCAACCATGTTATCTCTATGGAGGCTGTTTGTATTGATCCAACAAAAACTCAAGCTGTCCAAGAGTGGTCAATGCCTACAACCCTCATGAAGCTTCAAGGATTTTTGGTTTTAGCATTCTTCTACCACATATTTGTTAACATTTTTTTCCTATTGCTCATCCTATAACTAAATTAACAAAGAAGGATGTCTTTCATTGGCCTATTGAGGAAAAAAATGATTTTGAGAGATTAAATAAATACATTCCTTCATCATGCTTACTACCCCTCATTTAACCAATCCCTCCACCATTGAGTGTGATTCTCTTAGTTTGGGATTTATGCAATACTTTTACAGGATGATAGACACATTGCCTTTGAAACTCAAAAGTTGAATGAAAGAGAAACCTACATGTTCACATACAACAAAGAAACGGTGGTTGTGCTTCATGTAGTGTCCAAGAGGTGTTAGTTCCTCCTAAGTAATATTTTTTTTAATTAAAATTTACCTCATCTTGAAGAACTTATTGATCTAGGGTACTCTAACAAAGGAGCATCAAAAGTGGGTTTCCCACATTTAATCATATGATTTTGAGAAAATATATAAGAAAAATAAGGAGAATTTTGTTGTGGATGATCTCTGTACATGATGAACCACCCACTACAACTCCATATCAATGACCCAACCTACTTTGATGCAATATCTCCTCATAGACTAGATAGTGAACACTCCCACAATTCAATGTTGGAGGAACATTATTGATGGAAAGAAGGGACAACTTTGGACTATAATAAATGGTTTTCCTATTTCTAATCATATTTATTTATGACCTAGCTCATCTCTTATTACACAATATCTTTAGCATGGTCGAGCATGCATCTCAATTTATTGGTCATGTGAGTTTCCACAAAAAATTACAAGAATGTCTTCTTCGACTTTTATTGGTAAAAAATAAAGTTTGATACTAAGAATCTTGTGGAATAATGTGACATTCTCGAGTGCAATAAGGTGGAAATTTTTCCTTATCCCATTATTCTCCAAAGTAATGTCATCCCCAACCAAAAGTGAGAAGATATATTTGTTCACTTCTTCACAAGGTTGTCGCTCTCTAAAGGTGAGGATGTTATCTTTGTATTAATTGATCATTTAACCAAGTATGCTCATTTCAATCCCTTGAATACCAAATTTATAACTTCTAAGGTTGTTGATTTATTATTTAAGCATGATTATAATCTCCATGAACTCCCCCACCACATCATTATTTATAGAGATCCCAAGTTTTTAAATCACTTTTGGAAAGAATTGGTGAACTTAGTGAGGATCAATTTTAATGTGAGTATTTCATGTCATCCTTAAACAAATAGACAAATAGAGATGGTTAACAAGTTCTTGAATGGGTTTCAATTGGGTTTAGCTCAGTTGGTTGGGAGAAATGATTGATATCCTTCCCACCCAGGTTCAATTCCCGCAAGTGACATTTTGAGCTCTTAATGAGTATATTATTGTAATGGATTTGATCCATATCATTGATCGGCCTTGTGTCCTAAATATTCTAGGGTTTACCCTAGGTACCATCCTCTAAATGAGGGGAAGTACTTGTGTATTTTCTTGAGGCTTTGTAACCTGGAAAAATTAAAACGAGATCTTGGATGGATATATTTGTATGTATATAGGGGATATGCATAGTGAATGGATAATGTTGGTTGCATATTGCATAATAGTAGTATAATACTACATATCACTCTTCCACCAAAACGATCCCTTTGAAGGCATTATATAGCTATGAATTCCCACCACCCAAGGACTGGGACATTCAAAATATTAAAGACCCAATTTCCATTGACCCTCTATAGGAAATGAAAACACTTTTTAACATCCTAAAAAAAAATTCCATGGTAGAAAAATACAAGAAACTAAAATAGTATCAATGTAGATCCAAAAGACAATCTATGGCTAGAGATAAGGTCATTGTTCATTGTATCCATACAAACCAAGCAAATCTTTGTTAATACAGTGAGAATGGTATTCAACCTAGGTTCTATGACCCATACAAAGTGCAATCAAAAGTTGGGGAGGTTGACTATGCACTAAGCATTCCCAACAAGGGGAACATCCATGATTTCTTCCATGTATTCTAATAATTTATTGAGTCATAGGTTTCATCATAACTTCCAAACTACTTAAATAAATGCATTTATTTATTATTTATGTATTTAGTCAATTGGTTGTATCTCAAGTGGTTATGAGGAAACGTTGTTACCCTATTCACTTGAGTTTAAATTCCCACTTTGTGGCATGTTTTCTTTGAGTGATATGATTGTTGATGAGATATATATGATATATCCATGAGTTGTTGAGTTGGCATTGTGCCCTGAAGAATTTAGGTTTTACCTAGGTACCACTCTAGTGTTGGAGATATTACACACACCTGGGATTTTCCTTTCATTTTATTTTCCTGAGTTTATTTGGCTATGTTGAGGGTCCCTTAGTCTAATAATTATCACATAATTGAATATATTTTCCCCTAGACAAGGGTGTCACATACCCTCCAGTCAATTCTCAGTTACAGTTCAGTTAGACTAGTTGAGTGAAGTGTTGCATGTAAACCTTAGCTTTATCACCAAGTGTTGCATGCTAACCTCGGGATCATCACCAGTAATGCACACTTGCATTGGGATCATCACCAGTAAGGCACATTCCACATGTGTGAGTGATATCCTCCTCATTTTACTTCGGTTTGGCTAGATAACTGACGAATGCATGGCCAATTAACTAGGACTAGGTGGTAGTTGACTCCAGTGACTGCCAGTGTGTGCCACATCTCTCTAGAACACTATGAATGTGAATTATATTGGATACTATGGTGATTTAGTTGTGTCATACAGATTATATCACTTGTATCATTCTCTTACTCAGATAATATAAATTATTTCATTATTTTCTCCAATTTGTGTCTTCTCTCTTTATCCACCATTACAACTTGTGTATGCTTCATTGTTAGCTATATCTTATGTGCAAGTATCTCATAAAATCTACATGGTATCAGAGCCCACAATTCGCTAGCAAGGATAGTCATTGGCACTCTTTTGCAGGTACCGAAGACGGAACAAAACATCATGAAAGATGGAATTTCCTGCATTTGCAATTCTAACGCCATATAATTACTTTGACTGGAAGCCAATAATTATACACCTAATTAGGGGTAAATTATTAAATCGGATAGCCATGTCCACAGAAACAGAACCCACCTCAACAGTGCAAAAATCCAAGTACTTCAATCGCATGGACGAGGCTCACAGTCTCCTATGCATGTGTATTTCTCCCGACCTATGGTTTCACATTGATGCATGCAAGACACCAAATGAGATATCGACCACCTTGGTTGGTCTCTTTGGAAAGAAGGATGAAATGAGGGGTCATTTTCTCGAAGTAGAATTGAAATCCTTGGATCCGAAGAGCTTTGACAATGTCTAAGATTTCTTCACCAAATTTAAATCTCTCCTTCGTGAATTGACAGACTGTGGTATCGACAAATCCAAACAAGAAAAAAAATGGTTCTTTCTATCATGGAAAAACTTGGAACTGAATTTAGTGTATTTTTCTCCAGATTTCATTCTACCAGATTCACCGCAAGAGCAACCTGGACCATGCCTTCATTGTCACAGTTCATTGAGGCCTTGACATGGGAGCATGATAAGCTCATTTAGATGGGCATAATCAAGGGCCCCAAGGCACATGAACTTGTTGTACATGATGGAAGTAGCTCTTAAAATCCTAAATCCAAACAAAAATGCAAAGGAAAGGCGCATGCAAAGCCAAAGAAGGAAGGCTACTCCAAACCCTTCAATGATTCCTCAGGTTCCAAAGGTGGAAAAAGAAATCAAGGGAAGAAGTGTGGTTATTGCAATCATGGGAACCATCCAAAATGTGCATGCATGAAGAAGAAAATAGATCTTATGGCACAAATACTTTAGAAAAACAACATTGGGGACTTCATTCTTGAGGCTTCCAAGAAGAATTCATAAGATCAAGCCCCTAAGAGAGGTAATTCTCATGCATTAGTAGCTATTCATTCTTCTCCTAACACATGGATTCTAGATTCAAGCGCTTCCCATCACATGGAAAACACAAAGGATATTCTATCTTTTGTAACTACATGCACGGGGCCTCTTATCCTCATGGGGGATGACTCTCCAGTCGAGCTCACTGGAAAAGGGAGAGTGAAACTAGACCATGGAAGCTTTGAGAACGTCTTTCATGTTCCTCAAATTTTCGTGAATCTGATCTCGGTGTATCATATAACTCACTCAAGCTTAGGAAAAAAGGTGGAGTTCACACCAGACTCTGCGTCCATATTCAACATGCAAGACAACTCCGAAATTGTTTTCGGGGAGATAAATCATAAATCTTGGTTATAAACTTTTTCTAAGTTTATTGAACATGATTCCTCTATACTACTTACAGATTCTGATGATAGTAGTAGATTATGGCACAATAGGTTTGGTCACTTGAACTTCAGGTACATGTAGCAACTTAGCAAGAAGGGGATGGTCACCGGGTTACTTGATATCCACTTTTCCAAAGGGATTTTTGAAGGATGTGTCATTGGAAAGCATCCTCAAGAGAAGTTCGAGAAGGGGAAGGCTCATAAGGCCTCCTCTCCATTGGATCTGATTCATAGTGATCTCATGGGTCCATTTCCTCATCCATCCATCAACAAGGCAAGGTGTGTGCTTACATTTTTGGATGATTACTCACATTATACTTGGGTATGTTTTCTCAAGCAGAAGTCTGAGATATTTGAGCACCTAAAAGATTTCAAAGCACTTGTTGAGACTCAATCAAGGAGAAAGATCAAATACCTCTGTACAGATAATGGGGGGGAGTATGTAAATAGATATGTTCAAAATATTTTTCTTGAGGTTGGGATATAGTTGCAGCACATAGTACCATATATTCCACAACATAATGGGGTTATTGAGCAGAAAAATGGAGCTCTCAAAGATATGGCCATTTGCATGCTACATGCAAAGGCACTTCCTCTCAAGCTTTGGGTCGAGGAACTTAACTGTGCCAATCAAATTCATAACATATCCCCTCACAAATTTGTTAAGGACAAGAATCCTTTCGAGGCTTGGAGTAGAAAAAAATTGGAAGTCACCCACTTTTGTATCTTTGGATCACAAGCATGGGCCCGCATTCCCTCTAAGAAGAGGAAAGCATTAGATCCATAGAGCCACCCATTCATCTTTGTCGGTTTCCCTGATGGTGTGAAGGGATACATATTACTTGATCCTTCTATAGACAAACTCATCATTGAGCATAGTGTCCAGTTTGAAAAAAGTCCCTCGCATGCTCAACATGAGCCACGTGCAGAGGCTTTTGTACTTCCATCAGTTGTGAATGATGATTCCACACATTTGGATCACACCATAGATCTGAATTCTGATACAGAGTCAGAGTATACATATGCACAATCAGATCATTTAGATGCACAATCATAGCATTCAGATGCATAGTCAATACATGCAGATGAGGATCCAGAGAAGATGCCCAAGTAAGTTAGTCCACACTCCAAGATGCAGGAGATCTTGTTGGGGATCCAGCGGATCCGATGAGGACCAAATTTTAGTTTTGAGGATCCTCCTCATGTACTCACTGCCACTAAACCCGTGATTCCTTTGCACTGTTATATGGTTTGGTATTCAGACCTACAATCCTACAGAGAACCTACAGGGAACCCCTTTTGGGAAGCAACCATGCAGGAGGTGTACAACTCTATCCTCAAGAACTAGACTTGGGATCTGGTTCCACTTCCTTCATACAGGAATATTTTCATTTGTATATGGGTCTATAGGACCAAAAAGGTAGCGTATAGATAAGTGATAAGACATAAGGCAAGACGGGTTTCTAAGGGATTTCAACAAATCCGTGAGATCGAATATAATGAGACTTTTGCTCCAGTAGAAAAGTTGGATTCTATCAGGTTGGTCCTTGCCATTGGAGCAGCTAGGGGATGGAAAGTACATCAAATGAAGGTGAAGAATGTTTTTCTTCACAAGGATCTCTCAGAGGAGATTTGTATGGAGAAGCCGCCTGGATTCATACGTAATTCATATTCAGTGTGTTGACTCAAAAAGTCGCTCTATGGCCTCAAGTAGGCACCTAGAGCATGGTACGCAAAGATGGACTCTTATTTTCTCTCCAAAAATTTTGTTAGATGCAAATCCAATCCAAATGTCTACAAGTCAAGGACCACTAACTCACTTCTGATCCTAGTCCTGTATGTGGATGATCTTTTGATCACCGACAACTCAATCTCAACGATTATTGCGGTCAAGGGAATTCTTCATGACATGTTTTCGATGAAGGACATGGGTCCACTCCATTTATTTCTTGGTCTCGAGATCAACCAAGATGCTTCAGGAATCAAGTTATCTTAGTCTAAGTATACTCAAGATCTCATAGAGATATTCCACATGACATACTGCAAGTCTGCACCTACACCCTTCTTATATGGGGTTAGACTTGAGGATGGTCAGGATACACTAGTGGTGGAAAACACCTTATATTGACAGCTTGTGTGGAGCCTTTTGTATCTCACCCACACCTGACCAGATCTATAATATGCAGTAGGGGTAGTATCCAGGTACATGCAGGAGCCGCATGAGTTACACTAAAATGTTTCCAAATGCATCCTCAAACACGTTTAGGGCACCATCATTTATGGGATCACTATGTAGCAGGTTGTAATTTGGACCTCATAGGCTTTACCAATTCTGACTTGGCTAGTGATGGCACCGATCACAAGTCCACCTCCAGGTACATGTTGAGTTTGGGATTCAGCCCAATATGTTGGTCAAGAAACAATTAGTGAGTTATTTCTTTGTCTTCAACAGAGGCCGAGTACAGGGGAGAAGTCAACACCACCATCCAGACACTGTAGTTGTATAAATTCCTCACCAAGCTTACCATTTAGTTCCATCGTCGATTGTGATTTGGTGTGACAACCAAAGTACACTCAAAATCTGTCGAGATCCAATACAGAGACAACAGACAAAACATATCGAGATCAATATGCACTTTCTGAGGGAGTTGGTTCATGACAGGGTCATTGATTTGCAGTATTTCCCTTCCATCGAGCATGTTGTCGACATCTTCACCAAGACTTTCACTGAGAAAAAATTCCATAGTTGCACGATCGTCTTGGAGTGAAGGACATAGTTTCCTGTCAAATGTATTTCTCTTCTTTTGATACATTGTATTTGAGAGGGAGGGTGGTTTCCCATGAGGTTTTCCCTCTTTTCTCACTTCATTTCAATTTTCATTAGTTGCATTGTTCATGGGTACCTAACATGGCCTCTGTTGTCGGAACCCATTCATTATGTATACTCCCTAGTGTTCAAGGGGGGTGTTGGAGATATTACACACACCTAGGGTTTTCCTTTCATTTTATTTTCCTAAGTTTATTTGGCTATGTTGAGGGTCCCTTAGTCTGAGATATTCTCCCCTCATTGAGGATATTCTCCCCTAGACAAGGGTGTCACATACCCTCTAGTCAATTCTCAGTTATTGTTTAGTTAGACTAGTTGAGTGAAGTGTTTCATGTCAACCTTGGCTTTATCACCAAGTATTGTATGCTAACCTCGGAATCATCACCATTAATGCACACTTGCATTGGGTTAATCATCAGTAAGGTGAATTCCACATGGGTGAGTGATCTCCTCCTCATTTTACTCTGGTTTGGCTAGTTAACTAACGACCACATGGTCAGTTAATTAGGACTAGGTGGTAGTTGACTCCAGTGATTGCTAGTGTGTGTCACATCTCTCTAGAGCACTCCTAGTGCACATAATCTTGGCTAATATGGTGAGTTAGTCGTGTCATACATATTATATCACTTGTATTGTATCATTCTCTTACTCATATAATAGAAATTCTTTCATTCTTTTCTCCAACTTTTGTCTTCTCTCTTCATCCACCATTGCAAGTTATGTATGCTTCATAGTTAGATAGATATTTTGTGCAAGTATCTCATAAACTCTACATCTATAAATTAGGAGAATTTCCCAAGAGGTTTCCCTCGGGATATGTGTAGTGAATCTTGATATATAAAAGATAAAAATTAAACCCTTAACTTGAGAATTAAACCCGTGTTTTCATAAATAACAAACATTCACACCATAAAGAACATAAGAATGTAGAAAGAACCCTTAAGGTGGGGTAACACCATCAAGTACTCCTTATAGAAGGAATCACTCCATAACCCATACTTTCTATAATATAATAACATCCAACATATCTCAATAAAATGATACTTTTGTGCATTTATACTTTCTCATGAATATTTTTAAGGGTCTATGCCAACTACCCCTTATTATTGTGTTATTTCCTCTTAACTACCTACTGGGACTATTTATTACCCATCAACTACCAAGTGGGCCTATTCCATGATTATGTCCATACTACATTTATTTTCCCCTTGGGTACCTCCCTAGCTACCCCATATTATCCTCCCTAGGTACATTACATTATGTTACTTAACAAAAAAAAACATGCATTTAATGTTTAAGTCAATAGGTCGGTAATAAATTTGTATAAATAAGGGACAATGACAATGTATTCATTATCCATTCATATCAATAAATTTAATTTTCATCATTTTAGATTATATTTTAGTGTCCTTTCGAGTGGTATTAGAGCCAGTCAATATTCTTCTTGAAGCATTCCTCTACCATTACCATCTAATCCATCACATTTCTTGATGAGTTTTTCATCAACATGATTCCCAAGGTATTATTTATATGAACCATCACAACTATGTCACCAACTTGCTAAAGTAATTACATGCAAACGCTACAATAATTATATACATCATTATGTGCCAACAATAATTTTGTATAGTTGCTATTGTAATTTTGTGCAACTTGCTATAAACAATTTGTACATCCTATTGATTTTTCTATGATCAAGGTTAAGAATGAAGTTTATTCCATTTTATCATTTAACTTAACCATAAACAATAATGTTGCAGCAACCAAGATCATAAGAAGAAACACCATGCACAAGAACACAAGACCCTGGGAAACCCTTCTCAACAAGGTAAGAAAACCCATCCAAAATCCTTTGCTATATTCTTCAAGAGAAATACCTTCACCACCAATAAAACCTAGCACACAAGAGGGTGCTCAAACCCTAGAAGACTAGCACCCAAGAGAGGTGTGCACTTTTCCCAAGAAGGTGTACTTGCTTAAATTTCCAAACTCACATGAAAGATATGATTCCTCAATGGGGAATTTACCTTTACTTATACTAGACTAAACCTGTCAACA